>JAAGNO010001306.1:56606-146281 GCA_033439905.1 Ceryle rudis
CTAGACCACATTTAAGGAGTACAGACATGATCGTTTAAGCACACGCTTTACTGATCTATCCTTAAGAACACAAAATAGACCCAAAAAAAAAACTATTCAAAGATTGGAGTGGTCCAAGTTTGAAATCCTAATTTAGAAAACACCTTTTTCATCAGGCTGTAACACCGAACTGCATCCCTTCTGTACTATTGGCTTCTAAATTATTCAGGGACTACGTTCTGCAAATGCATCTGTGCAAGTCCATGTATGAGTCAGCTCCGTCTATTTGATTCTTCTGTGTGTAGTACATCCCTAGTGGGTACCTAATGAAAGTGATGCTGAGCAAAAATCACTGCTGAGCACCACGGGCTTTAATGGGAAAGTTTGGTGGGTTTGAATAATCCTTTTGAAGGTTGGGGTTTTTTTTACCTCATGCATTTCTCACGTAGGCCAATGCAAAACTTGATAGCAATAAAACGCTTAACCTCTCTTTTCATGACTTTCCAATGCCTGGTCATCAAGAATTTTGGAAAAAAAATGAAATATGTACGTATGTATGTAGAAAGTTGGAAGATACAGGTCAATGAGCTTTAACATCCTTCAGCAAGGAGTTTCACTGATCAGCTACTCAGCATATAGAAAGTGCAACGTATGATCCTGTCTTGCTTGCATAAAGATGCACTTTAGGAGCAAAATATCAACCACCTCTGCTTGCAAAAAAAAAAAAATAGAGAGCATTAACTTTTGTATTTCCATTTCATGACGTGTAATACTACTTGACTGAAAAACCAAAGGAAATGGCAAGTGCAAAAAGGTCCAGAGCAGGCCAGCGTACACCAGGTCAGAAGCATCTGAAGGCTTAAATACTTCAACGGTAGTAAATCTGCAATCTATACCCCATCATAAAACATGACAGCAATTACCAATGTCTTTCAGAAGACAATATTCTTAGGATAACAATTTTTTTTCCATTCTTCCCGAGTCTAAAATTATACCAAGCAAATTTAACTTAGAGATCATAAGCAAGGCTGAATAAAAAGAGCTGGCAGTGAGTGAAACAGCGTCATTCACTCGAGGGACAGGAATAAAAATCCACATCAATTATTCAGGCTGTTACACAAATCAATTCAGATCTTTAAGTAGCCACAGTGTATTCCTCTGCTAGACAAGTTTCTAGCCAGGGCATTGTTGAATTTACCAGCTTTGTCCTCAAGAAGTCTATGGGTGGTCACAAAAATCCTCCCGTTTTGCTTGGAAGCAGTTTTCCTAGCCCCAAGAATGTGATAGTGCTTTGGACTCCAGACTGATGTAGCAGTTTAGTAATTACTAGCCAGTAATCCAAGCACAGCTTTCTTCCCTTCACCTTCTATGACATGAAATAGGCTACAAATAATTGTGCACAAGCAGCTTGATACAATTTACAAAACATTCTATAACCATTTTCAATGGTTTAAACACAGTGGGAGAGCATTTGCTTACTTTCATCTTGATTTTAACACATAGTTTGCCTCATTCTGGAGGGTACAAACTGTTACAATTCTGGGAAATCCACTTCTACTCGAAGAATTCTCAACTCATTCCCATGACTTGCAGTGGGAGAAAGAGACAAAAATGTACTTTCACTAAATAGCAGTGTGCACACTTCCCCGTCACTTCAGCTTGCTTAAAACAACCCCAACAAGACCCTTCTTTTCTGACTTTCAACCTTCCTTTCCATCAGAAGAATACAGGAACCAAAAGAATTTAGCACTCCAAAAATTTCCAATTATTTTCTTTTGAATTGCTGCAGTTCCCCCTCATCATGTTACAAGCACACTTTAAACAGCTAACATAGGTTCTACCTTTTCTCAGAGGGTACTTCGGTACTGTCCAGAAAGGCAAAACATGTACATGCCCATAATGAGGTGAGCTGCGTTTATACTTCTGCTTCCAATACATGCTACAGCTACCAGTAACACAAAGTTGCTAATGTACTCCTACAAGGAAGCCAAAATTGATGAGAAGGGAACTTGATGAGCCTTAATGCAAGTAATACTCTAGGACCCAGCCCGTAAAGGCTTCAAAAAGCTTAATGATTTTCTCAGATGTGCTGTAACAACAAAGACTCTCATGGTTCAGTGTCAAATGTCTGCTAGAAGCCAATGTTCATCACAACTCGAATGACTTGTTCATCATAGATTCCATCAATAATTGTTTCAGTATGTGAATGTGATCAATGTAGCTCTCATCAAGTATAAATCAAGCTATGTATTTTCTAATGGGACCTTCAGCGTTCGCATGGATCCTATTCAACGGTAAGATTCAATCAATACGTGAGCTCGAGTGACCAGACGTCTCTCTCAAAATGGTAGTTATTGAAAAATAGACAACGATGAAAACATCCGAACGTTCTCAGCGTAAAACATTTAAATAACGCGACCGAAAGGGGCAAGTAAGAAAGCTACTGCAAAGCGCTTGATTACATCAGACCTACATTTAAAAGCTGCCCAATTTAAACTTGATGAACATATTTAAAATTATTATATTTAAGTAGCGAGTGATGTCAGAGGCAAAATCACTGTTAGATCGAGACTACAAGAGGCGAAGTTTCATGAAGTTAGCGGGAAATAGCGAGTGTACCACTCAGACCTCTATTTCCTAGAAATATGATTTTATTTCTACAAACTATTAGCAAAATTAAGTAGACTGAGGTTATTTTTAGATGTAGGTTGGTAGGCTTTGGTCAGACAGTGACGAGGTTAAGAGGTATTGCTGTTGCTTATCTCCTTTTTATCAGTTTCTTATTTTTAGCAACTACTTGAAACCATGGTTCTTGGATCTGTCACAGACAGACAGAGATTGATCTCAGCCTGGGGATTTTCCCCACAAAGATTGGTCTTTTGGGCAAACCACAAAGCATGGGTTGAAAAAAAATCAAGTGTAAGTTATAAACATGAGGCCATAAATGCACCTTATTTTCTTGGGTATATTTGTTTCCCAAGATTCAGGCATCCTTTTTTTTTTACCAGCCTGCCTTTTGATGCTAATCTCTTTGGTGCCTACATAAAGCTGAAGTAGTATAAAATTAGACAAAATATTTCTTGGATAGCGTAATTTATAACTCATCTAGTTTTACCATATCTTAAAAGCCATTACATACGTAATGAGGTTTAAAATTAATGCTGTATTTTGGTAATTGCAGGATATTTTTAGGCTACGACAGTGGTGCAAAGGTTGCCCCAGATTTGGTTCATTCTCCGCTGCCATTTCAGAGGCCAGAGTCTGGTGGCAGACAGATACAGCAGCGTGCACAGAGCACGGCGCTTCCTCGAGCAGCCAACAGTGGGACATGGCCACCCAGCGAGCGTGGAACCTCTCTCCACCTCGGCAGCTTTGAGGAACCAAATCCTGCAAGACCACAAGCCAACTCTGAGACTTTACAACACCTCTCGACTCTGTTCAATGCTACCAGAAACCCTCCACACGCTCCATGTCCTCTTATGTCCTCCCGGAATGAAAATATCTACATTCCTGCTCCTACAATATGCAGAAAACACCAGTGTCCCGACACATTCCTGGGCTATCTCCCATGTTTGTGCACACATCCAAAAGGCTGACCAACATTACAACCGCTGGCACACTCAGGAGCATCTTTCGCAACCCTCTCCAGCAATTGTTTGAATATCCAAGAGCAACTTCAGACTTTTTCAGATTGTTCTTCCCCACATTCATTTATTATCACATTCTTATATTTTGCACATCAGCTTGGGTAACTTTACCAGGGAAAGGGCAGCCTGCTTGCTCCGAGGAGGAAAGCAAAAGGAGCAAGCGCACAGAGGTTGCAGAGTTCCGTGCTCCTCAGCTGACATATAGTCTTCCTTTTATAATAATTTCTGATATAAAAGAAATAGAGTTATATATTGATATATAATTCAGGAGATTTTATATTTTTCAATTAAATGCCTTTCAACCTTTGCTCTTTAAAGGTTATAGAAATTCATGATTTTAGCCTCTCGTCAGAGTTCCCATCTTTAGTCATAAGGTCAATCAAATTCCCCTTTTCAAATGTTACATCTTTAAAGAATATGGTAACCAGAACAAAAACAATATCCTAAGTGAGGTCAGAAGATTTCATAACCTTTACATATATTCCTTAAATTCTTATTCCATTACTGGCTATCATACCCCTTCTCCTTTCCATTTTTTCCCCTTTCCATGTTTCACTTGTGTTTTCAGCTATTTTACTGATGTCTCCAGAGTTTAAAATTATAAATAGATCCAACCCACTTGAGGTTCTTCTGGGGTTGCTGCTTTGCTCTAACAACCCGCAAAAGAATTTCCAGGCTTGCCTTTCTTCCCTTACTGCATAAATATTGCTAATGAAATACCAGTCTGATGGTTCAAATCTATCTTAAGTTTACTTTTAGAAGGGATTACACTCCAAACAAGCCCAATAAACCTGCATGAGTTACACTTGCAATGGTTTCCAAGTTGTATATATCAAGTTCAGGCTCTTGAAAGTGCCACGTTTATTATAATAAAACCTGTATCGCTCAAATTTGACCATTCATTTCAAGCAACTCAATCAAGCAAAAAACCTGAAAAAACTAAAACTACTGCAAAGCTGTGCTGCCTTTCCCTGCTTAGATGAAGGCACGTGCAGCTGCCAGAAATATTCAAAATTTCTTAGTACAGTAAGTGGGAAAAAAAATTCTACTGCTGAAGGAAAAAAATACAGAAGACAACTAGATGGGAAACACATTTTACATCAATCTGAATAAAAGAGAAGCCCTGAAAAAATACCTGTAAAGGCCAAGTGAACTAGCTTGCTTTCCTCTCCTTCTGACTCCTGTTCCATTAGAGCTGAACTGGTAGGGGCTCGTTAAAAGAAGTAAAGACATCAATGGACAGCTCAAATTCACACGCAGCCGAGTCCCACTGTGCTCACTGGCACAGATACTCAACAACGTCGCGTCTCCGACAAAGACAGAGGGTCAGTTCTGAGAAGCTACCAGACCTTTAATAAGCAGTTGTGCAAAAGGGCAAAGTTTATCTGATTGTACACAGCAAATAACTTGGAGGGATTCAAAGCCATCTGGAAGATTTTTCTTTTAAAGCAGGACTCACCATTCCCCAAAGGCTGCTCACTTTTGTCGTCTTTAATCAGCCTGTTCTTTCACAGCACCAGTTTCTTTAACAGGGCCACCAGAGCTCCCTCTCTCACCACCACCCCAGGGAAAGAGTTCTGTATTAAACCTAACAATTCCTTTCCAGACAGTCTATTGGGCAAGTTACTCTCTCCAATCACATTAACACAGTAATAATTTAATTACTAATACTAAAGGGTTAGTGCTGGTCATGGATTTTGGCTCTCACAGCAATGACTCACCAGCTACGCCATTTAGACGTCGTCTCTCCCACAAGGGCTCTCTGAGCCACGAAGCCTTGCTCCAAATGGTCCCTCCTGAATCACTGATGTCTAAATTTCTAATCTGGTTAACATATTTTGCTGCCAGGGTTAAGATAAACCATCTGGACAGCTCTGCTACAAATTCTTTCTTGGCTAAATGTATTTTTTTATTGTAATTTGCCTCATTTCCTCCTAATATAACAACAGAACCTGACTTGTGTGGATACCCTCTGGTGACCTGACAGACCTTTCTACCAACTTCAAAATGTCTCACCATGTACCACACCAGAATAACTGGGTATCCTCAGAGGTTTACTTCTCTTAATATAATTCTTCAGTGTTTCATTTCTACTGTAGCAATTCAGAAATATTCTCTTGGAGCCTGCGATCCAGTGACTTGGCCTAATCCCGCAAGTTCATTATTTATTCGTCCATATGATCATGCAAGTATTTTTATCTACCTGAGCAGCTACTACACCTAAACAGTCCAATGGTTCAAGGAGATTTACAAATAGCCTGTTGTGCAATATACTCTTCAACTCTTTATTACCAGCAAATCTAAGGATCTCCCGAGACCCCACTGCACACGTAGCTTGGTCTAAGATGTGAAAGCTGAGGTTTGCTAACAGGGAAAGCCAGGTTTAATATTGCCCCCATTCTTCTTTTTCTAAATATTTTGTTCAAATCAGCGTCTCCGCTTCTAGAACTGCTGCTGTCACAGTTGGTCATCGCCTGCTATAGCTGCGCTAACTCCACTCCTGCCTTTATTTCTCAGATGCTGTTGTAATTTTACGCTAAAGCAGTTTATATTCTTCACAATTCAGTTAAAAACAAAAAAGTCCTTTCTGACAAGATAAAGCTTCCTAATTTCCAAGAGTAATGCAACTCCTCTAAATACATCCTACTGTACATAAGCAGCTCAAATTCTGACATTGCTCACCCCACATTACTCTGCTGTCATGCATCACTTTGGAATTTAAAAGATTACACCCTAACTCAAATTTCTCTTTGGGTTTCCCATCTTGGTTAGTTATGGATGTTCTTTTGATGAAAAGCCATTTGTAGGAAGAAACATCAACCCTTCTCACAATATTCCTGTCCTTCAGGTGATTCTAGGACGCCACAGAAGTGACCAGACTGGAAACTAAATAGGAAAAAGCAGAGCAGCAGCTACAGTCAATGTACAGTCCAAAAACACAGCAGGTGGTAACATGCCTGGGGAGAGAAAGGGAATAAGATGGGCATTTGAGTCCATGATTCTCCAAACTTTTTTCTTTTGGGAGATTGCACTTGCTATTTTTTCTCCTTATGGCTGATATCTTTTGTGTGCTCTTTCTGTGGTATATTCCCTATATGCTTAGGCACATCCATCTTTTCTTTTTTGTTACCCAAGTATTTCTACAAATTCTTTGCAAATTGTAACTACTTAAAATGCTACCCTTTTCTTCTTGAAAGCAACTTGTTCAAGGATGTCAGAGGAATATCAAGCAAGTATCAGGAAAAAAGAAAAATCTTCGCAAATCACAACTTTTCTGTCCATTTCACACCTGACAGCAGATACAGCACATGCAAATGCAATAAACTACCTCTGATGTTTCAGAAAATTCACTTGGGGTTGCCTGTGCTTTTTTTGGTTTTAATTTTTTCAACAAAAATATTTCCTGGAATAGAGCTGAGATTTAAACTGGGGCACACTCCCTCTAAAAAGCAGTATCTCAAACTCATCCACAGATAGGATTAGAGTTGTATAAACTACACTGGTTTTGATCCCTTCTCCTCCCCAGAAATGCTGGTTTCTCACCATCCCTGCCCCTTCCCACCGTGGGGTGGCAAGGCTGGGAAGGGGCCTCTGGGCTCATGGCTCACACTGTTTTGCCATCTATGGAGAAGTATTAAGAAAAACTGGACAGGACTGAGCCCAGCGAGGCACTGTCTCTGCCCAACAACTCTTTGGTGAACATTTACTAGAGCAGGAACTTCACTAAGTTCTGCCTTTGCTGTATAAACTCCTAATTCAGTAAATAAAACCATCTGCATCCAGACAGACACAGACCATCATTCATCAACACAAGCAGCAGCAAGGACTGGATATTTACAGGTTTGTATAATCACTGCAGTGGTACTTTATGAAATCACTTCTCTTTGATTTTTGTCTTCTTCCAGTGCCCCACTGCAAAATTCAGCAAGCTTATTGATCTAGGAAACGAGAGCCACGCAGAGCGTTTCTGAATCGCTCCCTTGTCCTGGACTTGAAATCAGCCCAGTTAAAATCTATTCACACGCAGGGTCGTGCAAAGACAATACAGATGGTAGGATACTGGGTCTTTTCCAAAAATCCATAAATCAATAAATCAAATCATCTTGAATGCTGTGGGTTGGTTGGTTTGTTGCGGGGATCTTTTTCCCTGCAGACTGTGTTAAAACGACACACAGATAATGGGGGGGTGGGGGGGGAGAAAGCTCTGCTCTTTGTTTGACTAATTAGACACTGAAATTCACCTTTTTCCCTGTAATTGCTAAGTAAATCCAATTTCCTTCTAAAATGCAAACTCATTCCATAATATAAAGATAAATACATAGAGACAGAAAAGTTTACATGTCAAATGGCAATTTTCCTAAATGGCTCACACTTAAACTTGTTTTCTTTTTTCGTCTCTTAGCCACCACAAAAGATTTAATGGCCATCATTACTCAGATGTTTTGTCAGCATACCATGATGAATGCACTTTCTGTGTGTTATTCAGAGTTACCTCACAAGATTTCTCTTCTGCGTTACATTAACAACACCCTTCATACTTAACAATTTGATCTATCACACATTTGACTAATGTTACCCATTAGAGTTCTGTGCAAAGACTTCTTGATTCAGGGAAAGGTAGTTATTAAAATTAAATATATCCTTGCCTCTTAAAAATGTATTTTCTTTAATTACTAATATGCATTAAACGGGATCAATCCATTAGCACAGCTATCCCATAAGCTGTCCATGCAAGTAAGTGTAAGGAGAATTTATCATCAATTAATTATAACCATTCTACATGACCTGTGGAGATGGTGCTACCACCTCACTCGAAAATCTCTCCTGGGGAGCAAGAGAAGGGAATTGTCAACAGAAACAAGACAAAAAGCCAAAGTGCCTACGCTCCGGACACCGTGAACGCACAAGGACAAGCCACATGACTGTGTCCCAGGAGGCAGATATTACAAAGCATTTGCTCCTTCAGTCTCCCAAATCCAACCTTGTGCTATCCCAACTCAAAAGGTCACCGAAGGATTAACAGGAATCATTAAATAACATCATCACCCTTGATGCAACATCTTCCCTTCTCTTCCGCATTGCTTTGCAAAATGAAACTAATAGAAGATCTGGAGTAGGTAGCACAGTCACAGTGTAACCTGGCTGAGGGTCAATCACCATTTGGAGGCTCCACAGGCTCTGGGCAGCCCTTCCCCAGCTGCTAAAGGGCTGTCTCCTCCAACTCTGGCCTTCGCAGCAGTCACCCAACCTCACTGAAACCCTGCTTTGCCCTCCTCTCTCACATCCTTCTCCGCTCTGGGTCTCCCACCATTTGTTTGCTCCTCTAATCCCTCAAGTTAAATCTTCCCCCTCTAGTGCCTGGGGTTAGAAGGGCAGGAGCATCGCCAGGCGTTAGGTGGTTCACTCTGCTCCTAACCTCGCTGCCTCAGCATCCCTTACCCCGCACATTCCCTTCGCAGGCTCCTCAGGGCCCAGCGCTCCCGATTCATCAGTGTTGACACGGCGCCATGAATCACTGCAGGGCTAAATATAAATATGCTTGGGGTCGGGCAGTAAAGGATTGAGCAGCAGGAAAGCTCAAAGACTGGTTCCCAATGAATTAAAACATGAAACGATAATGAAGCCGCCAGAATCACTTCCAGAGGCACGTTCCCAGAGCAGAACAGCACATGGCTACAGCAGTAGCATGGGAAGAAAAACAAGACTCTTAGCATACCAGAACTCAGAACCTACTACATTTTCTTTCTAAAATACTCAATTTTGCTTAAAAACTTTAAGTACTAAAAGAAATTAGAACACGCTTTCGACATTTGTTCAACTACTGATTGACTTTTCAAGTAAACTCCCAGTTGACAGTGGAAAATCAATATGAATTTTTAATGGCACCTATAAATCTTCCTGTATTTGACGTCACTTGCAAGCAAATAGAAACAATCTTCAACAAACTACTTTCTTCTACCTCAAAATATGTAAAAAAGAAAAAAATTACTACCTAGATATCTTCACCATTATGCACCTGGAAGCATCAACAAAACCAGTAACTGATTGAAAATGTTTTTAAGGTTTGGATTGGTTTGGGGAGGTTTTTTTTGCGGTGTTTGTTTTGTTTTTTGTGTTGTTTGGGTTTTGGCTGTTGTTGTTTAGTTTGGGGTTTTTTTAGTTCTACAGAATTTACATGATAGATCCACAGAGCAGCTCTTTCAAGTCTAAAAGGTTACTGAAGGTTTTATTTCTATTTCTTTCCATCAGTGTTTGTGCTCGTGATTTTTTTTTTTTTCCCCGAGAGTCTTCAAAACTTGGTAAACAATTGAACTGAACCCGCATAAAACCGAACTAATACATCACAATGGACAATATTTAGAAAAAAAGCCTTTTTCATACTTTGTAATAAATACCATACTATCTTTACATTGAACTACTCTAAGCAATGGATTCTTAGCTTGAGTTGAATCCTCCTTGGAAAACATGCCTTTAATTGCAGTCAACATTCTACACGCACAGCAATTAACAAACAAGAGATGAAAAAAGTGTTAACATTCCCTACAAAACTCCTCAGTATTATCTGTAAGTCAAGACTATGGCACAGAAGCACTGACCATCCATGTTTTGTCCTGGCCACAGTGTTTATTTCCCCCTTCTGTCCTACAGGAAGGATTTGCACAATCAAATCTCACCGAGATGTGCATAAATTGTTTACACAAATGCCACAAGCCAGAGATTTGAAAAATCCAGTTCATTATACCTGCAAAAAAAAAAGTTTGACTTGCGAGCGTCAGTCATTCCATATGAGTGAAAACAGGGACATACACAATTTATTACACTACCACGGAGACAGGAACAAAGCTGGCAAAATTAGATATATTTCAGATCTTAAGCTAAATTCCTTCAATGGCACACATAAGATAAACCAGTCTATAAGTCTTAATGTTATCATTAGACAACAGACAAAACTAGCTATACCCAATCTGTATTTGCTTATGGCAGTGTCAGCGGTTTGCTGCACTGAAGTCTGTATTCCTGCTTTAAAAGCACAGGAATTATTCAGGACTTGAAATTTTGCAGCAGATTCCACCGACAATCTTGAGAGAGAAGGGCAGTAGGACATAAATCCTGTCCAGTTCACCATCTGAAAGCAATCAATGGCACGGTACAAAACACGCACATTTTCGCAGAGAATGAATCCTTTCACCTTTTTATTTTGACCCATGATGTGGAGTCCTGCAGCAAAGTTGTGAGGCATCTCCCAAAGGGGATCAATTAAGTAATTACATAATGGCTGTAGCATAAAAAAACCCACCCCTTGCCTATATTTTTATTCTAAGGCTGAGGAGGAAGCAGGGAAAAAAGCCCCACTCTGCCACAGTCCAACGTATGTGACAAAGTGGATTAATTTACACGTCGACATCCATCTCAACCCGCTCCTCAAAGCCAGAAGTCCATTTTCCAGAGGAGACAGCTGTCTGTAGCCACAGCCCAAAGAAGCCTGCCTGTCATAAACACCACCCCACAGCCCAGCAACCGAAAAAACTACTTCAGAGGATAAAAATCTTTGTAAGTTTTGTCAGAAGAAAAAAGAAAAAAAACCCCACAAACCTAAACAACACCAAAAAAAAAAACCAACGAAACATTTCTTGCTTTCAAAATTTGTACCAATGTCACATTACTACTTTATCCTGGGAGCTGCAGACGCGCAAAATCATTTTGATGACTGTTCCTTTTACAGACCCTGAACTGATTTCTGGACTGCAAAAAAAAAAATTGCCTTCTGTATAGTGAAAAAAGTTAGGTGTAAAATGCTACCAAAAGCACCCAATAACTCCACTTCTTCAGGAGGTTTAGCCCTGTGGATCACCGCACCACCAGTCCCGTCCGGGGCTGCTGCCCTTCTCTCTCTGGGCAAGGGGTGCAGCTCCTAGTAGGGAAAGGTCAGCGGGGCTAAGGGGAGATGAGATTTCCTTCCGAAGCTCTTCACAAAGATTCCAGAAACAAGGAAACATTAAGCATTCGGTTGCCTGCGCAGATGAGCGCTGAGAGGAAGAGGATGAGCGGTTTCTCCCACACTCCGAAGTTAATGCAAACTGTATCTAGGAGCAAATGAAGAGGCATTCACTGCATTTAAATAAAAGCAAATGCCGTGGTTCCTGCAGTCCTCACAGGATCTGCAGCACTTGACCAGACCTCTACCCACAGCAGAGCTGAGCTCATGAGAGCCCACAACTCCTGGCCTGATCCTGAACTGAATTCCCTGCCTTGGCCTATCAGCCATTCATCTGCCTGCAGTTCATTTATAACTAACTAAACTTAGCACAGGAAAAGGTCACTTCGAAGAAACTAGACAAAGTATTGCAAAAGACTTTAAGAGGTTTAGGGCACTCGGGGAGGAATAATTCTAACTTACTAAAGAGAAACATCATTTTGACCCAAACATGCTTTGTTCAGCTGTCATTGATTTTTGTCAACTGTGCTATCCCCACAAATACAAGAAATTGTATTTATCCCCCCTGCCCGTTTCACATTTAGATAGAGTTGGACAGGCTTGTAATTAACAGCCTCACAAAGAGAGGCAGCTCATGAAATTAAGCAGCAGAAAACAAAGGGAAGTGAGGTTTGTTTGAAAGGAAAATACCTACCCAAAGCACCGCGCGGTTTATACAGCTTAGTGCATACTTGCTGCAATCTAAAAAAATAATACAGCCATGAAATCTATGATGAGAATGCTTCGTACGAAAACCACCACAGGATTAAGTTCGAGAAAGGAATTTCTCATGCAAACTTTGCACTCTAATCTGAACTTTTACTGTAAGTATTCACTTTCAGTTCAATTATATTTCAGGGGATATTTAGCCAGATACTCTGGAAAATCTGACTTGCTCTTGTCTACTTTAGGAATTAGAGGAGACCAGAGATCACAGCTGTCTGGAACAAGATTATGTTTGTAAAGTACAAAAATATTAAAGATGGGAATACTTTTAAAACAAACAAACATAAAAATCTCAAAGCAAACACAGATATCTTTCATCTTATTAAGAAAACATATGACTATTTCCTTTTTCGTTATGTAGAAAAGAGTCTTATTCAATTGTATTAAAAACCCTCACAAATTCAGAGAGTATTTCTTCTTCCACACAAATTTCTAACCCATTTTCTAAGCAGGCATCGTGCAGCAAAAGAATCTTTGGTGAACAATTGATGCTACAGCAAAATAAAACGCACCGATTCCTGCTTAGCGACTTCGTGGAAGAATTTTAAGATTAAAGGAACATAAAAAAAAATGAATTACCCCTTTTTCACCTCTGAAGAGAGCAATCCTACAAGTCAGCTTTGAGATACATCTGAAAGAAATAGTAAACTGTTTGGTAAACAGGAGGATTTTTCAGCAGCCTGTTTTTAAGGAATCATGGGAAAGTTTAGATCTAGTCACAGCATAAAGATGAGTTCAAACTAAGGTTGGATCTTTACACATCCTGCCTGTGAAGCACACAACGTGGAATAACCAGGGGCTTTCAAGGAACCCATTCATATTAGTGTCCTGCTGTCTTTGCTTTTACTTTTATAAAGTACTTTCTGGTTTGGTTTTTTTTAGAAACAACTTCAACATACTGCTTACAAACTTAGCGCAAATTAGCCCAAGTAAGAGACCAGTGTCTCACTCCCTGACGCTTCAAAGGGAAAAGAAAAAAGTTGAAGAGAACAGAAAACTCGGGAAGCTTTTATAGTTTCCAAGGGTTCCCAGTCTGTGCTGAGAAGGAGTTCTGCTGCTGCTGCCCTGACCCCAGCCCGGGGACAGGCAGATGGTGGGACCAAAGCCTGCTATTACCAGTACAGCCACAGCCAGCACTGGTGAAATACCCCTAAACTAGGGGGTAGGGTAAACCCACGTGCTGCTGCTCCTTATCACCAGCACTAGATCCATAGCACAGACTGAAACAGGCTGCTTACACACTTCGGGGAGAGGTTTCCCCTGAATTCCTACAAACTCAAGAACTGAGAATTTTAAGGACTTAAGGCAGCTTGGACACAACACCCTCCGGCGCTAGGGTGAAACAAGCCCACAAAAAAGTTCTTTTCTTTTACCCCTTATTAACATGAGAGATGGGATCCTTGAAGGAGCTGCGACTGCACCAACGGAGCGACCGCATCGTTCCCAGCGCTGGCGAAAAACATCCCACCTATGCTCAACTCTCAGCTGCAGAAACAGCATTTGTATTTATCTGAAAAGGGATGGCAAGTCTTGAATTATTAAACCAATTGCATTTAGCAGATGGTCAAAGAAAAGTACTTTTAAAAAGTTGCCCAGAGGGTTATAAAACCGAACAAGCTAAAACAGCTGCCAGCTGGTGCGTGAAATCAATAATGAGAAAACGAGTCCTACTGTATCTTTGTGCTCATTGTCTGGCCGAAGACAGCGAGGACAAGGGAAGGGGAACGTCACAGCCCGGGTGAATGGATTAACGTGGATCTAATTAGGGAAAGACAAACATCTGAAGTTAGGCTGTAAGGAGAGAGACCATGTGAGCACGTCCCTGAGCAGAGGACGCAGGGGATGGACGGAGAGGCTGCGGTGAGCTGTAATTGTGGCCCTGCCCAATTCATCACTTGTTTCCAAAGCCTGGGAAAGAAAATACCAACTGCGTTCAGGCAGCATAAGCACTCTGAGGGCAAGCAAGCCAGGTTAGGCAAACATAGGAAATGGTTTAATGATTCTCTTCAATTGGTGTACATCCTCAAAACTGAAGAAAACGCACAAAATTAGTATGCTAAAGTTAAGCAAAAGCATTTTCCATATTTAATCACTGAACAGCATGGCTAAGGATATAAACTGCAGTTAAGCCTCAGCCTCCCAAGAGCAGCAACCTGGTTATCACTGGTTTTTCCTTCTCCAAACTGCACTTTGGGCCCTGTGTTCCAGTTATAATTTTTTTAACCATGGGGCTCTCATCAACTTTAAATATTTAAACTTCTACAATAAGATGGCAATACCTCAAACAAGAAAATCTAGAGGATAACAAACATTGCTACAGAAGTGAAAATAGATCACTTACAAAGATGTACTTTAAATCATTTAAAAAAAAAGAAAAAATACTTTTACCATAGGAACCCAGCTACCTTGCGGGTAAAAACAGCAGCTAGGGAGTTTGGCAGATAATTTATCAGCTCTATATCCTATTCCATGGCTAAAGTCTTTCCCCAGATCATCTGGACCCATCAGTTTGGTTCAGCAAGCATCTGGCTTTTTCTGGGGGTTGGTTTGATTTTTTCTGTGGTGAACGTGGGTGACGTGCTGCCTTTTTTTTTTTTTTTTTTTTTTTCTTTTAAAGGGTCACCCTCAAGAATGATGGGTTACTGGATGAAGACAGGGGTGGAAGGTGGAAGCAGTCATATCCCAAAGTCAACAAAACAGAATTGAGAAAAGCACATTAAATAAAACTTCAGCTGTAGATAAGGCAGGTTTTGCAGCAGCAGATTCCTTTAAAAAAAAAAAAAGAACGCCCCATCAATTAGACTTAACTTTATCAAATGACTGAATCTTACTGACTTGTCAGGGGTTTTTTTCCAGTGAAAGTCCATTGATAAAAAGAGAGAAAAACAGATTAAGAAAGGTAGAATAAATTATTAATCACTGCTCAAGACAGCAAAGATAACTCAACACAAAAGCATTCCCAAATGTTATTTTTAGCATATAAATAGTACACTCTGTTTTAACTTACATCAGCTGTTTTCTTTATCAGATTTTTATCTTAAGATGGAAACAGTACACGTCGCTCTAGCTCCCATCAGCTGCTGTAGTGGGGAGGATTTTATCTTAGCAAGAAAACAACGCTCTGCATTTGAACTCGCATCAGCTGTTTTTCGAGTTACTATTGACACGACATATTGAAAACTTTTCTCGTGCGCACAAAGACGCCACGTCCGTATTAATGCATGGAAGTGACACTTCCTGGGGACATCCGGATACGGGCAAGGCAGTTAGCATCAGGCTAGGTGCTTTATGCAATGGAATGCTGCTTTTTTTGTAAATAAAAATACTAGCTTTATTCTCATTCACGTGACAGAGAGGCATTGGCAAACCAGAGGTGTGCAGGTTGGTAGTGGTCTTGAGTGAACTGAGGAAGTGCGATGGACTACTGTAACCGTTCGGACACGTACTTGATTCAAAAAAAAAAAAAAAAGAGGGATGGCTTCTTTGATGTTCCTGGAACTGGACTGTCATTTCCATCCCAGTTTGCCTTGTGGTTTTTTGTTTTGTTTTAAAAAACCAACACCTAGATTTGTAAACAAGGTTTCTTTTCAGAAGCTCAATTTGCCTTCTGTTATCACAAATTCTGTATAAATAAAGTACCACCATCATCATTCTTTTCTGCTGCTCAGCAAGGCTTACTTCAATCACACAATATATAAAATGTAGATTGCTAGCACTGAGCATTAATTTTGTCTGTTCATTTATTTAGGAATCCTGAAATAAGCTCCTGAAACATTGCTTACAGCACAACTGTAAACTAAAAGGCACTGGAATAATAAAGATAAGGCTGTCCCATTTAGAAAGGGAAATTTCTACATTCTTGAGTAAACAGAGTGCTCTCATAAATCGAGCAATGCCTTTTAGTGGTGTCAGTGTGACTCGAGTCTAGATGGCCCATTGTGTTCCCTAAGAAACTTACTTAAAATATTTACTGTAGAATTGTTTTAGCAAGAATGATGAATAAATTTAACTCTCTTTAACAAAATATTTTCTTAAACATTATGGTTTTCATGAAGTTCCTTTTCAGATCTGCATAAAGACAGGACTTGTAAGGCAACCAAACCACGGCTCTCGGGCTCTGTATTTCAGTATGTGTGCAGAGATTATGGAGACAAATACTGGTCTTATTTGTAGTCTGAGTGAAAAAAAAGGTTCTAGGAATCACTTTATGTAAATAAAATCTGCAACGTGCAATTCCCTGTCCTCTTCTAATGTTGAACTCGCACAGTGTTTTGCCCTTGGTAAGCCAAACTAGAAGCACCAGTCCTGGTTAAAAACTTCAAGGTAAAAAAACCTGGGATAATTGGGCTCTATCTTCTTTATTTCCATATCCAAGAATTACCCATTTGACACTCATTCTTGATTGGAGGATTTAAGAAAATACCATGAAATGGCATGTCAGAAAAGGGAGAAAAAGAACAGGGAAAAAAGAAACCCATTGTTTGCATGCTGCGCTTCTGGCAGGATTACAGAACACACACAAGCAGCAGCAAACAGGAGCAGAGCTGCAGGAATAAGATGAATGTTAGGAGGGAATGGAGAAAGTACTGACCCAAGCAGCAAAAAGCAATAGCAAAGATCACGAGACCATTTTATGTCAGCTTCAGTTGTAGATATAGGTCTGGGTAACTTAAAAAAAAAAGATTGGTTTTTACCATCTGACAGATGTTTGATGACCAATGAAAAAATCATCAGTGGTGTCAGTCCAGCCCAGAGTGAACAGCCCAAGCCGTGAGAAGTTCTTCAGCCATGACTAGGCACACTTCTTGGCAAACTTTTCCTCTCTAGATTAAGCATTGCAGAGGAAGAACAGAAAAATCCACTGTTAACCCCGGAATGGCAGCGTGATCGCTGTATGGCTAAACCACGGGCATTTCGGGACGTTCTGCAGAAGCTGGGGACCCACCGCCTACAGATCTGCAAATTCCACTTCCACAATCAGTAAATTCACTTCTACTGGAAAAACAAATTTACACTACAGTAAACCTTCAAAGCCCAGCATTATGATGTCAAACACTGAATACACAAGAATAGAATTTTTCAGAGCCTAATATCTAAGAAAATTTACTGATCACTATTATGGTTTTTTCTTAACCTACAACAGCCACTTCTATAAACGCATTCTTTTAACCAGTTCACTCTACTGAAGCCTCTGATTTTGCTAAAAGCCACGTAACATTAGTCCGAAATGATGCTTGCGCATAACTTCAGACCTGGATTTTTTCCTTCCCCACAAAAAAAAAATAATATAAATCACTTTTGTGTTTGTGCACGAAGTTTTGCGTGTTAGATAAAGAACTTTCAAGTTTAGTAATGCGAGTTACATTTAGCATAGCTAAATAAAGGTATTTAAGTCCCTAGTCCATTGTGGTGGCTTTACAATATAAAATGCCGCTTGCAAACAGAATAAAACCTTTTCTTCCATTAAAAATTGTATAAACCTTATTAGAAAAACAGCTCATGAATAAAAATCCACAACAGTTAGTTACGGCATAATGTCTTAGGATTCTCAAGGGATAAAGGTAAAAGGACACAGGGTTATGATTTCTGAATTCCTTTTCAGAAACATTCACAGGGAAAAAAAAAATATATATATGAATAGCCTGGTCTGTACTGAATAGGCCAAATCTTCTGCACTGTAATTATAAAAAAATACAAACAGCTTGACATGAATGCAATGACCTCTATCACCCGCAGTTCAACTGCAGCCACCCTCTGCAGAATTTCTTGAAGACAAATGTAGGCAATTATAGAAATACATAACGAGTGCCAGCCAAAATCACAGACAAAAAGTGGCATAAGATAAAGATAAAAACCCAGGAATATTTATCAATAACTTAACCTTGCTGGTTATTAATGATGCTGGTACAAACCAAGCTTTTTTTAAACTTAATTATCCTCTCTCACAGAATAAGCATTGGGTGCCATCATGGCACACCCAAAAGCTCGTCTAAATCTCTTCAAATAGTTCAAAATGATTTAAATACTCAAGAGGTGGGAAACTGAGGTGGATTTTTGAAAAACACCTGCTGTTGGATTAACTCTTTTCTTAAAACCAAGACTGAAAAACATTATATAAATACCATCTCTGATTTCAATGGGAGCAGACTGCTTTGCTTTGAGAATTCCAAGCCTATCTATGTCAACTTTTGACTTCCAAGTCAACCCCACATCAACACGCGGAGACCGAAACTCCTTCTACAGTATTCTGGCAATTGCTGAGAGTTGTTGTGAAACCACCAGGAGTTCGATCCAACCCTACGTGACGATTCCTGCTGCTCTTACAACTGGCACTCTACATTACTCTTAAATTGCAGGAGAGATTCATTGCTTGAGGAATATACAGGAAGAAGAGGGAAGCGTAAGAGATCTTGTTGCCTTCCCAAGCGCATCCACGACCATTGGCTCTGACTTGGCAGGTAAAAGGCACCAACAGCTTGTTTTGGAAGACTATGATGTATAGAAGACAGCATAGGAGGGCCAGACAGGAAGGAGTTGCCCGCACAAACAGGGAAGTTGCAGCTTAAGTGAAATACCCTCCCCTCCCCTATAGGCACCGGGACCAGCACACAGCTAGTGCCAAGTAATGTTCGCCCTGAGTTCACGTTCCACAGTGGAACGGCTCCTACGCCTGCCCACGGAGCAGGCTTTGCAGAAGGCTGTGCCTGATGTCACATTCTAGGTGACAGCTATATACACAGCTGATGCTGCTTCTAGGGGAAATCTGAACTGCCCCTCCAAACTCCAATAGGTAAGATGATAAAAAATTGTACCTTTGCTTCTCCAGACTCTGTGGTTCTGCTTCAAAACCAAACCAACCCCCCAGCATTGCTAGGCATTTTTCAGAGATAAAGTTTCCTTCAACCAGTGGCTTTCCAAAAGGTATTACACCTGGGAGAAGGTCCAGAGCTAAAATAACATTATCATGTTCTTTCAGGAAGGAATTACGAGGAAGGGTAGAAGCTAAAACCAGGAAGGCCAAGAAGAGTAACAAAAAATAACGTTAACGATCACCCCTGCGTTAGCCATCGCTGTCTGACAAGGCGATGCAGAAATCAGCAACAACTAGACCAAGTTTTGGGTTTATCATCATCAATTTACACTGCAATTTAAATCCCTTCCAGAACTGGTAGGTCTCAGATGAGGCCACTTTCCTGAGATTACACACATGATCTCTTTAAACTAATTTCCATATATTATTATTTTGTAATATTGCAATTGGCTTTGCTTTTTCGACTTTTCTATCACAGTAACGTGCACTACAGCTCTACTGAAAGTTGGCTTGCTAGGTCTTTCATGCAAAGTTCTGACAGTAGAACCAGTGACCTCTGAATGCTGGTCCATGCACTTCAAAAATAAAGTCTCAGCTGAAGGTTACTACAGTTCACAGCGTGGATCTATAGTTCTCACTGCAGCACCAAACGTAATCTCTACTACCTCTTTTCCCTCCCCAGCTACTTCGGGTGTTTCCAAATTTGAGATTTTTCCTCATATAGATGCTCTACATATATAGTCACATAGTTTAAACCTCTTCACAGTTTAATAATTTCTAATTTATTAATTTCAGACATTTGTTTTTGACTAGGATCCAACATGTAAATGTCTGGGAGCTGTTTCCATTAATGAGCTCAACAATGTTTCATAACAGTGACACCATTAGGGAGAACAATAGACAGAAAGACCAAATTAATTCCTCTAATATGAAGTTAATCAACTCTGCCATCCTCTTACCTTCTTGAAAAATTATGGTCTATTCCAGTGTAATATTTTATTTCGTGTTAAATTCTACTCCGATTAGGTAGAAGTTATTTCTACACAACTTAAACTTCTCTCAAGAGAGAGCATCCAACAAAGTCCTTGCAGAGACCAGAACTTGGAGGGCACTGGAAAATGGGTTTTAAATCACGTGAAAGGTAACCAGAGAAATGCACTCAAGCTTCCTGATGTCATCTCCATTTAGGACCTGGTTTACCTACACCAGATGCCAGATTGCATCCTCTAAACACTTGTTCAAAGGAGGACAAACTACAATTCAAAATATGGACTTCTATTCTTGAGGGGCAGGCTTACAATTCACAACTTATGGTCTTATGCTCAGTGCTGTTCTTCATGTAGTGTCCTTCACATGGTCTAATCGCAGTAAAACACGCCACGAAATACTGCACCTCTGACTTTACAGAAGCAGCATCCCACTCTACAGATGGGTAACAGGCAAAAAATGAGAATAATGCTACTGTGTTTACCCTGCTTCCAATATCCAGTGAATTATTTAAAGAGCTATCCCTGTCTGGGGCTATTTTCAAAATGAGATGGTAATGAGACTTGACTCACTTGGTAACTGTCTACCCAAAATATTCTTGCTTCCAATGAGAATTCCTGGTACTGAGAGCTAAATAGAGAGCAGGATTTTTCAGGTAGGCAACTAGAATACAGTAAATAATTTGTTAAAAGTAATTTAAAAAAATCACCTGTGGTCTTATGGCCACATTTTATTTTCTGATTTATTATAAACTCTATTACTACATAATTTGCTGTAAAAACCAAGACCTTTCACCCTGATACTACAATAACTCTTTAAGAGGACACACTTAATAAGCATGATACTAATACTGGCTACTCCTACATAGGAGAGTTGCTTTCTCTGTACTTTCAGATTCATTAAATGAAGAGGAAGTGGCCAAGAATCCTTCTGAACCCACGGGTCTCACACGTAGCACCGAGCTATAAATATTTCCCATGCACAGAGTACGAGCAGCAGTAGCTCATAATAAAAAGCTGCATTCCCAACAGCATTCTAATGGGATCTCCAAACTTTGCTGCTGTCGATGGGCTATCATCGCATGAAAGTCCCATAACATGAACTAAAACAACACGATGGGCTGCCATTGTCCTTGAAATCTGCCTCTTCTGCTGCTGCTCTTTGTGAGCGGCCGCTCACACAGCCCCACAGCCCTCGATCCATCTACAACTGCATTCAGAGCTCACCAATACTCATATGCAGCAAGGTCAGAATTTTTTTTTTTTTAACATTCTTTGATTAATGCTGAGAGCTGCAGCATGTTTAGACAGGGTCATGACCCCAGGCATCCATTTAATCAAATTTCTCTGCTGCTTGTCCCAGTGGAGCCATCGCAACAAGAAACTCTCTCAATGAAAAAAAAAAAAGGAAAAGAAAAAGAAAAGGAAAAAAATGCACACTTCACATCTCACATTGTTTACACGCTGTTAAGTAATTATTTCACTCTTCGACCCCCACTGGCCATCAACAGACAAGTCACCTCCTTGGAGATTCTGAAAAGCTTATTCAGCTGTATATAATTCATTTTGTCTCTTTCCTTCATTGTGAAGCTAACTGCTTAGCTTAAAGACTTCTTTGTGAATACTTAAGTACATGGTGCCCATGCTAATGATCTCACTAATTATAAGCGTATTTATCATACACAAAGTGTTCTCAGCCATTCTTTCCTAAAGCCACCTTACTTCAGCTATACCATGCCAGCACTTTCTCATCACGTATTTACCCAAACAAACGGGCACTGCTCACGTGCACGCGTTACCTTTCCATGAAATTCTGTCATTACCTGAGTGACCGAGCAACCTGCTCAATATTTGCTCTGGAGTTTTCAATAACACTCTGATCTTTTATGCAGCTCTTCTCCAGGGCAAAGTGCAGAAATGAGCCAGGCAGGTAATAAAGAATTACAGTTTGCCTTTATCTAATAGCTCCATCAGTCAGAGTAATGGAGTTGGATAAAATGGTAACCTATTCACCCAGTTCTTCTTAATTGCTACCCTAGAATGCAAAAAGAAAAGTAAGGGCAAGAAAAAAAAAGTTTATTTCTAATTGCAGTTCAGAAATTAGAGGTGAATGACTTGAAAGCGAAGCAAAAGTATCTAACATCCCCATCTTCTAACTTAAATACAGACTGACTGAAGACTGCATTAAAACCACAAAACAAGAAGTCTGGGGAAATAATGGGGAGGGAGGAGAGTAGTCTTGATTTGGGGGAACAAAAGCAATTATTCTACATTGTGGTTTCTCTTTTTTGCCTTCCTCCTCCCAGCAATAAAGATATTCACACTATTCCATACAGTCCTTTTGCTTCACCACGTGAAAGACGGTGGTAGCAGTGGATTCTTAATGAGGTCTCTCAACATCTCCAAGAATTAAAGCTGAAAACAGAACATTAAGCGTTAAGCTTCATGTTCAGAAGTATTTTCTCTCGCTTACGTGCCATTTCTCCAGCATTTATTTCACCAGGCGCATGGTCCCCTGCAGAAGCCAAACACATCTCCATTATCTGCAGAGTCCGTGCCAACACGCTCTACCTCCTTTCACTGCACGCCAAGGACTAGACTTTTCATGTTACCATCTAAACCTGTTGACTAAATAAAGGACTACCTGGAACAAACTGGAAAAGAAGAAAGGGAAACAGAACAAACAAAACAAGAAAACAAAACAAAAGGGGATGCTGAAAGGTTAGGGTCCTATAGAAAGAAATGTATGCAGCAAGGACCAAATACATCACAAGTAAAACAAGGGTTATATAACAAGAAGTGTGGAAAAATAAGGGCCTTTTAATTGTTGGGGTTTCTCCCCCTCTCCATTGCAAGGGAAGCAGTAAAGTAAAAGAACTGCACTAAGTAGATTTGAGACATCTTTTTAGAAAGCTTGCCCCCTGCCCAAAGCCTCAAAGAAAATTCCACCTCACCTAAAGCTGACTCATGTTAACAGAGCACAAGCAATGTCAGGAACATGTCAGCTTCAACCAGCAGGAACAGAGGCAAACTGGAAACACAAAACCAAGCTTACATATAAGAAAGACAACAGGAAAAATAAGGTACTTTCTGGTTTTAATAAAGATAGGGGAAGTTCAATCATTTAGTTTTCTTCAAGGTGGCCAGCATAGAGCCAGCTGTCTCTGCCGAGTCTAAAAATCTGAACACCAGGCCATAACTTTTGCATCTTTTTAGCCCATTGTCCAACCATTTTTACATGCCTAGCTGCTAGAGCATGAGGTTAGCATATACAAACCAGAGCAGCACTAACACATGAACACTTCGGAGTCTCTCTCTAGACAAGTAAACATTAAAGCAATAACGTGCTCCAAATACCAGTCCAGACATGGCATCGTATTAGACCTCCACATGAGATTCAAACCTTCAAAGGCACAAGCTCTTAAATTCCCAGTTTTGTGCTTGACTTTGTTTCAGTTCAAACATAGAAAAGACATAAATACAAACGCACATTATAAATCAAGGCCAGGAAGATCTTAGAGTATAAATGTTTTAAAGAGCAGAACAACAGAAGCGAAAAGAGGGACACCGCACGGTGTACGCTACAGATAAACATATTTGCAAAACCTCTGAATTTCCGATGAGAAAAATGCTGAGTTTAACTTCCCTTGACTTCAGAAGCCCGATAAAATTTGTGACAAAAACCAGTTTCTCCCCTACAGTGGCATTCCTGTATCTAGAGATTTCGATATCAACAATACAACATTAAATCCTCTACGATGCTAGATAAATAGACCTGAGCAAGGTTAATTTCTTTACTGTGTTAAATTAGAATGTTTAAAGAATATGTCAAATATATTTTCTGAAAGCCAATTCCACCACTGAAATCAAAGCACGCTCCTATAAAGCCCTCAAAAGCCATATTGTACAGAAAGAGCAACTGGGAGGAAAAAGCAGTAAAATACCACTGAGTGCCTGTATGTGCTTCTGACCTTTGATTTCTTCAGAGCTTACAAAAATATACCGAAAAGAAATTTGGGTGAAGCTTTCTGTTTATCTGCCTTTGACATGCTCTCTCTTACAAAACATTCTGAGTATTCTTGCAATGCCACTTTTAACTGCTAACTGGTTTTCTTGTGAAATGGAAGAAGTGCAATAATAGTTCTGTGTAAAACCAGTAAAACATTATCTTCCTTTAAAAAAAAAAAATCCTAAAAACCAATACAGAAACTAATCACACTTGAAATGTGAAGACATGCCCACTCAAATGGTTACTGAATGACCTTATACCCAGAGAGGGATGTGGATGAAAAAGTAGAGGCAACACAGACCTACCCTGCACACGATGGGAATGGAGATGATAGGGATGGGAAGCACCTGCCATACTCCTCCTGTAATCCTTGTATCTGTGGAAAACTACCGTAAACTGAAACAAACAGCAAACAAACCACACGCTGAAACATTCCACTGAACCAGACCGTAACAATTTACAGCAAGTTGTTATGGCTGCGATTAAATGTAATGTAAAGTAATGACGGGATGTCCGCGCTCTGTTCCAGGGGAGATGCACTTCCACGTGCTTCATTATGAGGTGGGAATTTCTGTATTCCCAGTAGGGATGGATATCCTTTGCAATTTGACATCCTGCAGGTCAAACCATCCCCTATAGCGGACTTGGACACAACACGTGGGCTCTTGCCAACTTCAGGCTAAGCTCTTAGCAACTGGAAACTCCAAGTGCCTTTTAGTGCAAAACAAAGGAAGAGCTTCATCTGCTGGGAGAAGGGTAAAGGAGGGGCCTTAAAACCTCTGACCACAGACATCAAGGCCTTGAATTACCTACCTAGTCTAGCACATTTAACAACTCAGCCTTGGGATATCAGCTAAAAAAAATTATCATCATGTCCAGTGACCAAAGTCCCTTTGGACAAGAAAAGAAGAACAATTCAGTAGATTCACACTTCTCTGCTTAAAAAAACTACAGTGACATCAAATTATTTCTCTACACATATATATATTTGTAAAGATCGTTGCATTGTTAATGCATGAAGTATTAGTATTTGAAATTGTGTACACTGTTGGTATGTAAAGTGACCCAAAATCTGCTTTGTATCACTGCATAAAACTGATGTCAAATAACTACTACTAATATTTTATAGTTCCTGAACCATTAGCCATTTCTCACAAAACTTTTATTCAGAACAATCCAAACATCTCGGCCTCGAATTGGAAACATAAATGACCTACATTATTTCCCTTGACAGATTAAAAAAACCCTATTACATACTATTACATACTACATCCACTCAAAACCACTTCTCTTGGCATTATCCGCGTCAGCATCCTCTCCTTCAACTAACACTGTTGCGTTTCTCTGATTTTTTTCCTAGCTGCCATTCGTATCCTCTCAAGAATGCCCATTTCTGCAGCAACAACCTCTGCAGTACAGCGTAACCAAAAAGGAGATAAAAATTAAGTCTACTTGCAGCTCAGACGTGAAGAGCCAAAGCAAACTGTGGCATATCAATGGGGTATGAAAGATACTTGGTAGTAAACCATGCACAGATTTCTCACCAGCGGCGGATACATCCAGATACCAACTCTTCGTGTTTCAAGAGGTGGTGCCTTCTTCTTGGCTTTTCGAGCTTTTTAAATGGGATTAATATCCACCATCTCAGTAATATTTACCGTTTACATTTCTTTTGAAGCCAGATAATCTTTCAAATAAAAGAACCTTTCACATTTAACTTCTGTTGGAACAGGAAATCATCAGTGATATAAACAAAACTTAAGAATAATGGATGACTTAGAAACACCCTTTTTCCCCTTAAGCTCAAAAATTACCTATTGCTAGAGAGAAACACACTCAACTGAATTAATTTATATTCATCAGTATCTCCAGAGAATTACTGACATGCACATGAACAGTAAAATAATCATAATGTGTAAAATAGCTGAATTGTTGAAATATAAGACTCGTGCCACAAGATTAATAAATTAATGAAACAGCGGCTTTAACTCTTCCTTGCCTTTTATCATTTGTTGGGCTAAATATTATGTTGTTTATCAGCAAAGGTACCACTTGCAACTCATGTAAGTAGTCGACATTGAATTCTTTGGTTGCCATGATGTTATCCAATTCAAAAAACTGGTTTTGCTAATATTAGAAGAAAAAAAAAAAAATATGCTCCTTACTCAGAAAAATTATTCAGGAGAAAGTGTTTGACTAGGAAAAAAGCAACAAGATTTAAGAATCAGATCTTCATGAAAAATACTAAGCAGTAATTATAACTAGTGTTAGAAATTTAGCGTTTGGTTCGTTTTTGGTTGGTTGGTTTTTTTTGTGGTTGGGTTTGGTTGTTTTGTTTGAACATTTTTATTCCTTCTATGACAATCAATAATTAATTTCCAATCATGTTTGACACAGTTCCTGGATTCTACTTTCTTTAGAAAGGACGGGGTGAGGATCACCTCCAAGGACAACGTCCTGTCACTCTGGCACAGGAAACGCTGTCCTCTCTGGGTTAGTTAGATATTCCTCCTATAGAATATAGCACCCTTCTCCAAAGAGAAATTGTAAAAGGGTTCTCAGAAAGAAAACTAGAAGAGAAAAAGCACAGAATATTACAGACTATTTACAGACTTCTTGCGAATCCAGGAAAAATTTAGCAAATCGCTATTTTCCAGCTACTGCCAGATCACTTCTGTGCTTGGTATTGGAACACCTCAGGCTCTTGGCATTAAGGGCCAAGCCACCTCCTCCCCAGCACACAGATGGGGATGGATCTTAAGCACACCCAAGAGATGCCACAGTGTACAAGGCATAAAGGGAATGGCAAGGGACAGATGCCACCAAATGAGATGCTCTGATCACAGCACAAAGTAGGAAGACGAGACAGTAAAATTTTGCGTCCGGAGCAGACACCGTCTTCATGCTGCTACACGTTCACTGCACAGCTTCTCTCTTACTACACAGTACTTAACCGCCACACTGGCAAAACACACTTGTAATAATAAGATCCTGTTCTCGACTGCTTTGATAGAGATAGCAATAGTATCATACAGTTAATACTTAGCATCCTTGTAAAAGACAATTTAAATGAATTTTTCCACATCTAGCATCTGCTTCCATCTCAACTTTGTGACCGAAGTAAGGGAAAACAGGTTATTTCTCCATTATTAATAAAATGCAGTCATTGCAAAACTGTAGCATCTCCACATACTGAAGCATGGGTTGGACTCTTGCAATAAACTCATTTTTGAGTCATGGAAAAAGTTGTTAACTCCTCTCCAAGTTCACCTCAACATAATAAAATTATTTAAGCTTTTCAGTAAATCTGAGGTATCTGTTAATTATATGATCTCTAAATTATCAAAACTTTCTATGTGATGGAAATCAGTTTGCATTTTCCATGTTAGGTTACAGAAATTTAAAAAAAAAAAATCTTCTAAACCCATATTGCAGTTGTCTTTCCAGGGAGTCAGTCACTTGGGTGCAGAGTGCGCTTAGGAGAGGGTTGCCTAATAACACTGACGGTGCTATGGGGACAGAGGGGGAAGTAAATCTGGCCACGAAGCAGAAGGGAAAAAGGAGAGAGAGGTAAACCAGAGAAAGAATTAACCCAACTCAAAGAACAACTGTAAGTCATGAAAACTGGTAGTGTTTTCAGACTCTGCTGGAAAAAGAAAATAAGGAAAGAGACTGGAGATAAAAATTACACAGAGTTTAATCCACAAAAACAGAAGGTGGAACTTAAAACGCTTGGAACCAACCACTGCACGGCAGGACAATGCTAGTCGCAGTACTCAGGAAAAGACGAAAGGCCTTCAACATCAACATCATTTCAAAAATCATTCACAAAGACTCGTGGAGTAGTTAGGAAAATGTGAGCAAATAGCAGGTGAGCCACCAGCTCAGGTGAACTCTTCCAAAGACCCAAGGACAAAGCACACTTGTTCCCAGCACACAGCACAAGACGATTATTGATTTTAAGCTGATGGAGCTATGTCAGTGTTACACCAGAAGAGCTGCCTTAGCACCAGAAAAAACCTGCTGCCTATATGGGTGAAACTGTCCTTGCTGGGGTAACTTACCAACTCGTAAAGATATAAGTCAACTACATGTACGAGTGAGTATCAAATTGGAACATATCCGATTTGTCTCAGCATCATGAAAATTCAGTAACACTGAAATAAAATCAGCAATATCTTGATCCCTTCCTTTTCCCTGGCTCCTGTCCATAGGCAATGTATTCCACTTGAAGGCAAAGCTTTAAAGAAGATGTGAATTTAAAAATACCATGAAATTCTCTAGTTAGAGAGAAAAATGAACATTCATTGTCTGCTGGAAACTGGAAGCAGCACCAGTGCGTGAGGTAATAAATACCCCGTGCCTCAGACCCACAGGGACTTGAACTGCACCAGGAATAAGATGAGAAAACCAGTGTGTCCATTCTGAGGATGGTCACAGCAAGTACCATGAACCGTCCCTTTCTGTACTGGTCTACATTGTGCACTTAAACCTGAGTCTCGGTGTGGTTTAGGTTGCTTTTTATCAACTGAGGAACAACAGCTTAACAGTTCACATCTAATTCATTCAGGGTTTTTTTATGCAGTATTAGATCTGATAGGAAGCATTATATTTTCTTTAGGAATATGGCTAAAAATAAATCCTAACATTTATTTCTATTTGACTGCGAAATTCTTTTATTTCACGCTTTTTTTTTTTATCTATGAAAGTAAAAAAAACCTAATGCCTTCGAGTCTCATTTGGAGCAGTTACTCCAAATGCTGGGGCTTTCAGAAATTTCAGAAGGCACTGCGTGCCTGTGCTGCATGGGGAAATTTAATATAGAGCAAGATATGCAGATAAAATATGAATTCCAGCCATGTAACAAAAATGCCGTTGACAACATGTATATTATGCAATTATGACTGTCATTTTATTACTGTTATTAATTTATTAGTATAATTGCAATTTTTTTCAATGTCATAATGTGATAATAAAGGACTTGTCATTACTACGTTAACCTCGGAACATCTCTGACCTCAGGGGAGGTAGCTGTACGCTTTCAGTCCAAAATGAGCTGTCAGTTACCACAACGAGATTTTGATGACTACATTATCTTGTAATTAAATGTCTCAACAAACTTCTCCTTTTGATTGACAGGTAGTTAAGACTATCTTTGACCACAGGGCAGTTTCTTTATTTTTCAAGCATAATTTTTCAGCAGTGAAGACGACAGACAAGAGTTTAAAAATTAAAGTGTTTTGAACTATATATTAATCTATATTTGGTACTCGTAAGACAGTGAAAATTCTGCCGAATTGTATTATCCTCTGCCCAAGCTACTGCATTTAAGTGACAACTTTGATTGATTAAAGGAGTTGATGTCCTCCTTTATTAGCATTTGGGTCTTGCAAGAAATAAAATTGTTCTGATTTTATGGCTTTCCCCTTTCACGTTCAGTTTTCTCATTTAAGACAATAAAAATGCTTACAATCAATAGTGATAACTAGAACAAGATTCCACTGATCACAGAATCTTAAGGGTTGGAAGGGACCTCAAAAGATCATCGAGTCCAATCCCCCTGCCAGAGCAGGGCTGCCTAAAGTAGGTCACACAGGAACGCATCCAGGAGGGTTTTAAATGTCTCCAGAGGAGGAGACTCCAGAACCCCTCTGGACAGCCTGTTCCAGGCTCTGTCACACTCACCATGAAAAAGTTTTTCCTTAAATTTCTTTGGAATCTCCTATGCTCCAGTTTACACCCAGTAAGATAAGAATGTTTAATGAGATACTCATATGGGTCCCTTTCTGATGGTTTGGACCATCTAGCAGAAAGCTCACAGAACTCCACGGAAACCCCATTTCTAACAGGTTTTAAAGAACAGTTAAACTGTCATTTATCTGGTCATAAACTGCTTTAAACATGATTTTTTTCACAAAGCAGATCCTCGGTAAAACTGAACCTTGAGAGGCATCAGTGCCAAAAAGATCCCAAGAAGATGAGAAATGACACAAGACAAAGCAACAACCCTGGTCTCTCCACCAAAGATAAGCTATTTCTGACAACAGGAAGGTGGAACAACCTTCTGCAGACAATCATCATAAAAAGGATGCACTTGAGTTGTCTCAAATATTCGTGACCACTGTTGCCATCTACAGCTTTTCCATCCCATGGCATCATACAATAGGACAGACCAACCTAATGTGATCCTCCTCTGCTCTGGCAACCTTTGCTGTAGCTCAGGAGGACAAAGGAAGCAAAGTAAGGATTATGGGTGGCCACATCAATTTTACCTCACACTGAATGGGATCTCATCCACAGCCAGTCTGTTTTAAAGATCAACAAAGGATGAACAATATCCTTTCCAAAGCCAAATTTGACAAGAATACTACAATCCTCATAAATCAAATTTAAATAAAACTTCAAGGCCTTTGAAATGCAGAAAACTGTATCAATAGTGAAATCTAACAGTCATAAAATAAACCAAGGGCTTTCCACGGCGAGTTAAAGGTCACACAGATTTAGTACACCTCAAGCATGTCTTAAACAGCTTGTAGCCACATAATTTCTTTCCCATTTGTGCTACAATTAATGCCAAATTATTCAACAAGACCGAGCAGCATTTAAGAAGCCTTCAGTAGTCACACGTAATTGACACTTAAACTGTAAAGCCTGTGGTTTAATCTTTCAGGAAGAATCCAGTGAGTCAGAAGTTGAGACAATAACATATGGTCACAAGCACAAACAGAAGGTTGCACTTATCTGCCGATACCCTCTTGGGTTTCAGTATTTCCCAATTTCCCCCTACGGGTATACGGTTGCAATCCAAATCTTATCAAAGACTATGTGACCAATGTTCAGAGGTTTTTCTTTTTTTCATGGATTTCACAGCATGTGGTGTTTTAGGAAAGTTCTCCACTCCAGGAATCACGTATACGTATGGGAACCAGCTTTCATTTGAAGAAAAAAAAAAAAAGACCAGAAGGCTGAAATAAAAATATTAAAATAAATGTATTTCATAAAAATCCATGTTAAAAACCATGTTCACTTATTTGCTGATGCCCAATTCTTTTTGGCCTCCCTTTTCTCCCAGATCTCCTCATTTCAGCAACACATCTTCCTACACACTGTTGGACAGAGCCCCACAAGCTGTACCCAGATAATGAGAACATTTAATAAGTACCACATTGAAAAGCTGGGAAAAAAATCTGAAACTAAAAAACTGTTGGCCAACATGTTATTTCTGTGGGGTAAGCTTCTGAAGTTTCAAACTGTTCCTGTAATTCCTCTGCAGTGAGATAATGATAATGGCTACACTCACGTGGGTTTTGGGGTTGCATTCCATTTGCCATGAACACAACTGGATTTCTTGAAAAGTGTTCCATACCTCAAAAACCTGTTTTTTAACTTTACAAAAAGCTATTGTCACAGAAATGCAATTAAATAGCTGTGCCTGCATAGGGAAAACTATTACTTATCAAATAGTACAGTTGCAATTGCTTTGCTGTTAATTACATACCACAGTGGTAGCTGAGAGATCAGTGTAGAATGTGAGAAGCTTAGACAGGAAAAAAAAAAAGAATAGAGATTATGTTGACAAGTAAAAGAGGAACTCTGCAAATTCCTAACACATCAGGACAAAATGACATGACATAAGATAGAAACGCAACTGCGAATGAGACTGGAGGAGTGAAAACATTAAAGGGTTATTTTAACCTGGATGGTAAAGCGAAAGCAATGCAGGTATCAGTACACTGTCTAGTTTTACGCTTGGGATCAAGTTGAGCTGTCTTAGGGTGTATTTTGTTCAACCACTGAAACAACCTAAAAGCTAAATTACCTAAGTCATTCTGCAATAAGCTTCCTAAAAAACAGTAAATTATTTTTCTTGAAATTTATTTCACTCTAGCTTTAGAAAAATCAAAACTTATTTCTCTAAAACAAAGTTAAGTTCATTTCAGTTTCAGAAAACAGAAATCAGGAACCTAAAAGCTACTTTCACAGAAGTGAGTAAGATAGGAATTCAAAATAGGAAGTCACAAACCTGATTTCAAATTACTTATGCTAAAATGTACTGCCAGTTGAAAGACGTTATTGCACTTCCTTACGAGCAGGCAGCATAAAGCCCACAGAGTTTAAGTGGCTCGTACGGTTCCATACCAGACGTACACAGCAGGAGCAGAAATACCCACGTCCACTACAATCCAGACAACACCCGAGTTCCAGGTGTTACAGGCTATTGTCAGGGGAAGTTGAGGGTAGCATCACAATTTTTTCCATGAGTGCATTGTTGTTGTCAAGCATTACAGCCTTAAAATTCCTTAGCAATGGAATGACCAGTTCCTCTGAAAAGCAGACACCAAACACGCTGTGGGAATGCTCAGTATCACAGATACTGCTGCTTAACATTCTCCCTAAACTTCAAAATTTTGCTCACAAGACTTATTTCAGTCAGTCTATATTTGGTAACGCATTTATACTGTTGATAAATGTATCAAGCTTTCTCACTGGTATTAAGAAACAAGACAGCTTACTATAAACATAGTAATATAAAGTATGTGAAGTATCATCTATTGATAGCTAGTCATTTTATATTTAACTATTTCTATCTTATAATCTAGAAATTGTACATGTATACACACACATATAGATAGGACTACATAAAAGCTGTTGATTCCCAGACCAGCTACAGGTCAATCTGAACCTCCTGATACAGGCTATACTAGAAGTGCCAGAGATAAGATGTGTGGAACAACTTGGACTTCAGAAGTCATTTTCAAGTAGATGTTGTGAAAGGTAGCTAATTAACATTTTATGTAAGGATGCTTCACTGTATATTTATTATAAATATCAAACTGAAATTGAAAATATTGAATACATCTAGAATAATGTGCCTTAAAATAGATTCCAAAAAGAACTTTTTAAGAGTATTTAATTTTGAAATGACATTTTAAAGATACTAATAAATCCAAATATATTTTAAAGCCCCTTAAACTTGCAGAAAAATCTAAATCCCAATGTTACGTTGCTTGCTTATATAAAAGGCTACAAGATAAAATACATACCTACAACATAAGATGCTTTATTCTGCCCCACTGGTGATCTCGATCTGACCTTTGCAGATCACATTCTCTATAATACTGCTGGAATATTTGCAAAGCCAAGTATCTCATGGAGTCACCCTGTACCCTACTGAAGTGCTCTGCAAGAGGATTCCTTCCAGCCTCAAAATATTTTTAGTGAAGGAGAAGACTCAGCATTGTTTACAGTGCAGCACATTTGTGTATTGTCCCATGACTGGGAAGCAGGAAGAACAGCGCACTGAGGAAATCTGCCTTTGAACACTGAGACCAAGTCCTGGCGCTGCAGTCCCACACATACCCTGTCACACAGCTACTGATGCTTTCAGCGATTGCTGCAAGTTAGTACAAATTTAGTGGAAATTATTTTATCACAGATGCATTTCAATGCAACCAGCATGCACGGGACAGGACTTATTTTCATGTAAAAAAACCCAGGAGCATTGCTCTCTGTTGCAGCTCTGATGCACCCAATTCAGATGCTCGGGTGCGCACTTCCACAAAGTATGAGAACGGTGCTTCCTCTTGGTTATGTGGGACTGCATCAGTCAACAGGCAGGATACTACGAGCTGCCTTCGCCTAGAATATGTTTCCTTCATTTAGGAAAGTGCAGTAATTCATCAGTGATTTAACCTATAGACATCTGAAGGTTGGAGAGCACCTCAGAGGGGCTGTTGACCTTCAGCAACTGAAAGAATTGAAGCTCCAGCCTTAGTCAATATATATTTATCTTTCTGTTGGGACTATTACAACTGTTCAAGTAATGCTGACCTTGAAACTTCTGCACACGATGCACTAGAATAATGATCCCTGAAGGAAGAGTATAAAAATACCTAAATAGGATATCTAAATCCAAAATGCACATAAAGATAAGAGAAAGTGTTTCAGAATGTGAAGTCACTTAAGAAGAGGTAATGTTATTGAGGCTCCTATTAATTATAATTTGAATAACATTGCTAAATACCATAATTACACATTTCTAAATATTTTAATGATAGGATATAATTTATGTCAAAGACCTTGTTTGTTACATTGTGAAATCTTTGCCTATTTGTAATTAATTTAATGTCTGACTGACAGCCTTGTAAATTGAAAACGTCTACATCTTGAATTTGCTCTGAACGACTGCAAGAGCACAAAATCTTTACACTAGGCTTTGTGCTTTTTAACTTTGCTGCAGACAAAAAAAAATCCCAAGAAATAAAATGGTGGGGTTTATGTTATGCCACAGCTACCGGAGCCCTCACATTGCATGGGTTTTTTTCGCTCAATCCGGAGACTCAAGCAGCAGCCAGGACCAATTCCATTAATCAGAAATATTACAGTAGTAGAAGTACTGATAAAAATTAATATATCCTTCGTTGTACTGCTTATAAAATGGTCCTCACTCGGCACCAATCTTGCATTCATTTGCCGAGGACCTGCTGGGCACTGTTGCTTGTCTGGGCAGTACCCACCTACCTGCAGACTACAGCAAGGGAAGGGAAGAGCTTCCCTAGGGCCTCTGCTTCTCCAATACCCAATATCTGACAGGGGAAGCTGCAAAGTCTTTTCCAAGTACAAGTCATTCTTGGAGACGATTTTTCAGAAGACAAAACAAAACCTTTTTTTTTGGATGTGGCTGAAGAAAAGATGAATATAATCAGAAATAAGGTACCATGAAGGTAAGGCATGGAACATTCTGACTTAAGTTTCAGATCCATTCTTGAAACAGTCATATTGTGTATGTGAGATTATACCAAAAAAAAAACCAAGAAAAAAATTATACCTCAAGTCTTTAAGTTGGCTGTTCGACTTCTCTTCAAACCACCTTCAACTTCCCAACATCAACACAAAAATCCTTCAAATTCAAATTGCAGTTTGCATAATGCTCTTGGATCCTGCACAGAAATTACCAACCTGAGCTATTTGCAGGCTTTGATTAAAAAATTACCATTACAAAATTCACCCCAAGCTTGTTTCTCAAATATTTATATCCGTTATTCTCATCGCTCAGTCCCATCCACCCTCTTTTCTGGAAGGCATGGAGCATTACCACAAAGCCAGTCAGTGGCAGCAGAGACACCAATGCACAAGACAGATCCAAACCCACAATTACCAAGCAATTAGTTTCTTTGCTTCCCGACACAGGGTCATTCTCATGTCCTTCCTTTGGATTTTTTCCTCTCATTTCCAAGGACCAAATAACTACTGGAAGAAAACCATCTCTCTGGCATACTTGGTAACAAAGAAGAACTTCTCTAGTGCAAATATCACCCCAGTCAGCTACCAAACATATAAAATCATTAAACATATCCACACCTTACAGTTTATATTCAAGCCTCACCACAGATTTCCTGTCAGATTTCTTACTGTCTAAAATGTTCTATTTTCTAGATTTCCAAAAATATGACATCACCTAACCATCTTTCCTGTACTGCCAACACATTCTGAAGGAAAATTCTGAAGATCTCCACATATCTAATGAAATTAAATACAAAATTGAAGCAGCCTTGTACTATCTGCAGCCCAACTTCAACATTCTATGTTAACAAAGGAAAACAGAGCAATTAAGAACATCCACAGAACATTTTTGCACTGCTGACTAGAAATACACCAAAACAACACCCTTGAGATCTACAGAGATACTTTCATTTTATGTCCTTTCTTGTACCTCGGAAAGTTAAAGGAATAAAAGGAGAATACTGCTGAAATCACACCGCACATACATGTACACCACCTAGAGAGCAAAACAAAAACATGAATTAGCTGTGTTTAAGTCTATAGAAAACATGAAGCTTGAACCAACAGAACTGGCATTATTGTTTCTAAAAAGATCTGATGAGGTCTTGATATTCAAGAGGGAGAAGAAAAACCATTCTCTAACTCCTGCTCTAATTCAGAATCTGGGTAACATTTCAGAGGGGTTTTTTAATATGCTCCTAACATTTGCAGCTGTCAGGATGCAAAATGGGTAAAACAAAATAAAAAAAACCCTGTAAAGTAGCAATTTTGAGTCTTTCTGTAGTTGTTAGGCTTGGGAAAAGTAGTTTTGGTTGAGTGAAGCTTCCAGCACAAGCAGAGCGCTCTTCTTTCACTGAAGATCACCCACCAAAATCCTATTCAAAGAGATGGGATGTCTGAAACGGGACTACAGGCTCACCTTAGAAGGGCTGGGATGGCTGAACATCATGCAAGCCCTTGGAGATGTGGAAGGCTCTGTAGTAGGGAGGGGTAAGATCTTTGTAACAAAGAAGAAATACCTCTTTTCGGTTTATAAATCATTTTAGACACAGAGCATTGCTCTGGCAAAACTAAGGCAAGGTCTGCTAGCTTATTAGTCTCATTAGGGGCAATATTCATCTATTACAAGGAGGTTAAAGAAGCATTGTAACAGCTCCAAGACTCACGTGCCTCTGGCCCGTGAGAGGCCCCGTTGCCTCTCCTGAAGTCCACTAACTGGGGGCAGAACAGAGACCAGCTCCCTCAGCCCTCAAACCCCACATGTTCATCAGGAAACAAGAGTGTACACGTACAGCCTCTCTGCACGCCCAGCTGCTCCCCAGGTCCTCCTACAGCAGGTCCTGGGACTTCAGTGGACCTGCAGCTCTAGCACCACATGGCTTATCTCAGAAAAAAAAAAAATTATGGTTTCCTCACATCTACTGAGTGCTTCATACACACATGGACATTAAGGAATAGGGACTGCCAAAATTCTGTTGAGGATGGCAGCACCACTATGGACACAGACACCACCACCACTGAGAGCGTCTAGCAGCAATTACACTGAACAGTTTCTACTCAGCACATTTTTATTTAGACTCAGCGGAGTCGGTATCACTTTGTTTTGCCCGATATTATCACAGATAGTGTTGTCTCTTGGATTTATACGTTTCTCACTGGAATACAGGAGTCTGTATCAAGATCTGATACCTCAAGCAGGTATCTCCCTTCCTACAGCAGCCAACAGAAGCTACCTTGAAAAAAGAAAAAGGGTAAAAATTGCACCTATACAACACAACATGGTTTCATTTCACCCATATACTGCATAATAAAGTGAAGTTTACTACATTAATTACTTAACTCTCTCTTCCATCACGTCCATTAGGTTCAAGATGCACCAGCATTTTTTTTTATTTTTTTTTTAAAGAAACCTGCTGGTTTGAGACAGGGGGGAAATGAGGCTCAACTGGAGGTATAAGAACTTCCTTCAGTTTTGGTAACTAGTTCAGTATCAAATGCATTTAGGGAATTACTCATGTCTGAAGAGTGTTTGGTACAATAAAGCTAAAGAGTTTTGGACACCTTCTGCCTAACAGCACAATCATAAATGTTGCCTCCAGAAAACCACACAACTCTGAAATCCAGAGAAAGATACCCACAGGCACTTCATCGAAGGATATCCTCCTGGATAGCCTGGGGAGGAGACCTACTTCTAAGTCACCTTTTTCTGGCAAAGGATTAACATGAGACTGACTTAGCAGAATGCCAGGGAGATCAGCAAACCTGGATGCACAAGGAGACCAGATTTGACAGATTCTGTCCAGCTTCTTCAAAATTTACATGAAGAGGACCAGCGCTAACCTCAGACTGTTGCAGGCACTCTCAGAAGAGAGACCAGCAGGAGAACAACTCTTAGAACATCACAGGCATCATACAATGAAGTATTTTCTTCTCAGTAAGGAAATCACTGCCCCTCAGAATACGGAAAGAATTCTTCAATATTTGTCTTCACTGAAGAGAAAAATCTTGATGCCATCTTTGTAAAAATATCAACCTACCTTCCCAAAAATTATTCCACATGCTCAAACAAAGAGCAGTGTAGGTTAAGGGAGGTCATAAATGTCCCTTTTTCCCCCCAGATGTGTATTGTAATTATTGCACATTTTATGTGCAATTTAAATCAGAAGGTGAATAAGGAAACCCTCTTAAAAACTGTGACTAACCATCTTATTTTATTTAGCTTGCAGAATATCTCCATTTTGTCCTGTACTTTATTTTAGCTTGGGTAGCAGAGAAGATAATAAAGTTTAATGGGTACTATTACTTAGTTACTCAAAATTCAAGGTCACTAGGACTTCAGGGGCCAAGAAAACAAAACTGCTGATTGAAAAAAACCAAGTACATAAACAATTTCACTGTATTTCTTTTATTACATATTATATTAGAACTTGATGCAAGATGTTGACTCAGAAGAGCTAAATATAATCAAAAGCTACCTTATAGTCAGCCAGCATAATATATTTTGATACTATTCATAGAATGCCTCAAGCCTTGCTAATTTGATACCATTCTTTTCCCCTATGTATTTTAAACTAGTGGTATAGGAAGCTGGTATAGGTGGGATAGGAAGTTACACTTCACCCATTTGTATTTCTCAAGGATAACAATTAAACCTGCACCAACATATAAACTATGTTACATTAAATTTATTAATAGAAAAAAAAGTGACAATGAAGATTAATCACCACACACAGGCTGTCAGATTGCTCTAACTCTAGGAAATGACCAATTTATTATGTAGAACTGGCTACAATATATGAAATTTACAGGGTTAGACACAAATTGTTCCTTAGTCAGCAAGTCTTTGTCAGTATTCAAAGACATTTCTTTTGCCAAACAACGAAGCAAGTGGCAGTAGAGAATTTCAGGCAGCAAAGATCTTTTCATGATATATACAAAGAAGAATTATGGTCGCTAAGGGATTCAGCATTTCTAGGACCCACTATGGATTGCCGCTCATAATCTGTCTATCTTTGGACTGGTTCCAGAGAGCCGGTCCCAATAGACAACCCTCCTGCCCTCTCTTCTGAGCTGTACTGAACAGATGCTGAAGCCACTTCTCCTGAAGCACACCAACTTCAATAGACATTGTTTTCCTTAACACTTTGCATGGAACCTAGAAGCCTGTGCAGGAGCAGCTTCACAAAAGCAAGCATCGTGCAGTTATGTAACCGGAGTACGAAAAGAGCCCTTTTTCCCCAATTCAGCATTTCACCTATTATGAAGAACTTTACTTTGCAACCTTAACGTTATGTTACTGGAGATATTTCTTTTGAGGCAGATGGAACGCTACCTCTGCTAACTCCAAATGGGTCTAAAATACAACGTTTTAAACTAACCAACACTGTACAGATGGTACGTTGCCTCTCCACCTTTATCACAACAAATCCAACTGATGTACAGGATACCGAGGGGCTTCTCTGCAAGCAATTCCCAGGGATCCCCTCTACTGCAAGGTGATGAAAAGTATCTACAACTCTCTATATGTTTTCAGAGGTTTACTCAGAAGCAACAAGACAGTAGATACAACTACTCGGTTGCTACAGAAAGGATCACTGTCAACAGATGTATGTTAGCTCTGCGCACAGCTCCTCGAGGAAGAAAAAGCCTGGGACCAGTATTTTCTATAAAGGGTTTTGATGCTGCTAAAATGGGTACCACTACCTCCCACCCTGCATTCTGCTCCCATAAGCCCACACACTTTAATCACTTGAAAGCCTCCAATTCTCCTCCACTTAAGAGTTTAATGATGAGGATGTACAATAATCAAACCAGTAATGATATATAAGCAGCCATGTCAAACTGAAAAAACTTTATATTATTAAAATTTTCTTACAGTAGCCTCAGCAATGTAGAGGAAGAGCACAAAATTTTGCCCTCTTGCTTAGATAATAAAAATAGAGCAGCAACAGGTAAACCTGCTTTCAGAACATCAGACTTTCACTTGTTTCCTCCACCTTCCTTGTTATTTTTTTCTTAAAAAATACAATGTTCAATATAGAAAAATCACTGAGAAAGAAGAGCAAGAAAACGTGAAGTGGAGATGTGAAGAGTATGGGCTTGACATCCATTAACTCAGAAGTTTCAACTCTGATTACCTTGACTCAGAAATGGAAACAGCAGTGGGGAAGCTACTAGAAAAATCATTTTCCTCACTGATTTTGATTTTTTTTTTTTATAAACAAAGGATCCACAGTGAATCCTTTCATCCTGCCAGACGTAAGGAACAGGGATTAAATGGTTTCAAGGTCATGTTTCTAAGATTCTACTCATAACACCTTCCCTAATTTTATGGCATTTAAACAGCAAGAGAAAGCGGCACCCATCCAGAAGCAATCTTGCAACATCTATTTTCTTTTTAATAGGTGATAAATCCATTAATGGTTTTCTCCGTAATTAGTGCCATGGTAAGATAATTCATATCATAATTCATATATACAAGATCAATGTATTGGGAATACCCGAGGTTGAAGGGCTTTTTCACTTTTCCCTGTGAATTTATGGGAAACCTCAAATTCTATCAAAGAACATTTTTCCACGTTAAAACTTTGAAACAGACTGCCTTATTTAGAAATGCTAAAACTCATTCCAGTGGGGACTGGAATTCTCTCTCTGGAAGTATTTTTTGCACTGGCCCTAAATTTGATCCCATGACAAATCTTTGGGAAGCAAAGTCAGAGTGTGCACGAGATTAAGGACTGTAGGAAATTACAAAACGCTCAAGTGTGTATTAATATTTCTGAAATTCCCAGCTTCCCCAAGCACACCTCAGCTTCCAATTCCTTCTGGCACTGAGAGGGAACAAGCAGCATCCATCCCCTCTTCTGCCTCCTCCAGACCACAGCAGCAGCCCCATCGTGATGTGCCCAGTATCTGCCAGCTCCCAGCCAAGAGGGACCACTACTGTAACACCAAACAGACAGCTCTGCACTCCCCGACCTGCTTGCAACTTTGTGCTTGTGCACAGGCTGTAAGGAGGAGCAAGATGTCTACAGAAAGAAGATTTCAAGGGGAGAGGGGAAAAAAAAAAAAACACACCTACCGGTGTCTACTGGGCTGCTCCTGTAGAGGTGGCAACTACATTATGGAAGGGAGTGATTTTTGCTAAACTGAGGTCAACAAGTCCCTAGCTCAAGCCTATAGAGCTTCCTGGTTTATGAACCTATACAGAAAATAGAACTCCTAAACACTGTTACTTTTGTAAGACTCTTTCCGTGGCCTCTGATTTGTAATTTGAAATGGATACAGAGCTCAGAATGGATTCACTTTATTCCTGACCCCTCAATTATTTATATACTCTACATAAGACAATTTTCCAATATATTTTCCTCTCATATTACTTTTGCAGCTATTTAACATAAGCGTGATAAGATTCCTTGAAAAACCGTGGCTCTTTAGGTGTTAAACACCCGTAGTAAATCCACTTTGTCAAATTGCCCCATTTATAATATTTAATCTTCCTTCTGTAATCAGGAGAGCTGAAGTACACATTCAGAGTTGCTTTCCTTTGACACAGTTCTCTTATTACTGTCTCTTTTCCTCACATAATGTCCCACAGCAGCTGTGCCATTATGATGATGCTTTCTCTCTTGTTTTTTTAACCAGCCTCTCTAGCACAAATAATTAAAACATGTATTTACCTTCCATCGCTTGGCTGAGACTAAAAGCACATTTTAAGGGAAGGGGGGCAGTTGTTTGTTTCTTTTTATTTTATTTTATTTCTGAGCAGTGACATATTGATGTTTCGGATAATAAATCATTCCAATTTGTTCATCCCTGCCAACAATGGTTTTAATCTTCATTTACGACTTGCAAAGTCCGTTTTGTTGGAAGCGTTTGATAAAATACTCAATTACCATTTTTTTTTGCACTGCAGTTCAACTGCTGTGCTGATAAAAGGCTCTAGCTCAGAAGATAAACTGCAAATAATTCCTGAAGAACAAATGTCAGAGGCAGTTTACAATGAATGGGATTTTTTTTTTGAGCAGATTATTCTCCCACCAAAGTGACAGGGCAGCTCAATATTTATTTTGTTGAGAATGTCATTTAAATATTGTTTGACACCTGCTCCCTGCAGTCAGCTACTCAGCACATTACACTTTCAAGGGGTTTAGAAGTGAGGTTCCAGCTCTCTGCATCTACTAACATATTTCAGGGGCTCCGTTTAAAAAGCAGAAATGGCAGCTTCAATACACGCTTCACAACTCTTTGCAGGTAAATAAATGGAAATACTACTAAAATGCATGTGCTTGCACACCTCTGCATACTTAGGTACACATAAAAAAATGCACAGAACAAGTGTGGGAGAAATAGCACGGGCCTAAGAAACAGACTGAAATCAAAGCTTCTTTGACATTTCTTACAAAAAAAAAATTAATTTCAGATGATTTATTTTTCCTTTCACTTCTGTTCAAAGGAGAGAAGATACCCAGGGGTTTCTTTGTGAATCCTCCCCGTGGGTATACTCTAGATGGCACTGCTCAGTGACTGAACACCACTCCCACAGTCTCTGAGCAGAAAGGGATTCTCCCCCCAGCCCAAATTTTGCGTTGAAGTGCTTTGGACCAACAGTGATTATTGCTCCATCACCTATAAAAGAATCATACATTATTTTCACCTAATCAGTAGCTCTTTTCAGTCCTTTAAAAAAAAAGTCAAAGCATTCTTTTAAAAACAGTCTAGTGAAACGTATATGACATGTACGTGTGCCATGTGTGACCGTGCAGGGAGGAGGGCACGGCACAGCAGGGCCTGAGAGGGAAGCCAAGGAGGCACCTACAACACCCCCAGGGAAAAGGCCACAGTCTTTTCAAAAAGCAACTAATAAAGTGCCATTTGTCATAACAAATTACGAGTAGTTACATCTTTTTATTTCAGGTTCTTAATAGGTTTTCAAGTACCCCAGTTTGTTTCAATTATGATTTTTGTTTTCTTAGAACCAAATCACTGTTTGTCTAGAGGGATTCAGACACGATGCTGAAGGTGGAGCCTCCCCCTTTCATCACAAAAGGCTTGGAAGGAGAGTCACACAGATTTACACCAGCAGCACTGCACGGGAACAGGGACCAAGCACAGCACCCAAATCAGATATATTTCAGTTCAACCCCTCTTAAAGTGTCCATTTAAAGGCTGCAATCTGCTAAATTAAAGATCTATCTTCACTCCAGAGACCTTTATACTCTCACAACTGGCAGCAAGGAAAAAGCTAAACCATAAATATGCTTTAACTTACTACATTCCTAATATTAAATACGTGTGCATCAGGTTAAGTAGTTAAAAACCTAACTATATTTACTAAGTACTTCCTCTACCCATTTATATAGCCAGATACCTACAACAGGCAAATCTAAACTAGGAGCACACCAAGTATTTTTCTCATCTCTCCTATGATTACTTCGCTCTTCCCTTCAACACAACGGACAAAATTAAATCTTACGGGTAAGAAAACACATTTTTCTAGGGAAAATAATACTCATTAAAGTCCCTTTTAAGATGACTGCAAAATATCAGGGCTGCATTGTAGTAAGTGAAGAGAGCTACTGCAAACGTTTTGACCACAAAAGGTAGATGTATAGACTTGAAAAAGTCAATAATAAGCACACACACAAGTCTGGAAAACAACCACAGAACATATGCAGCACAAACCCTAGGACAAGAGGATGGTCCTGCTTCCAGGGTGAACAGAATTGGACACACACTTACCTAATGATAACATGCATTATTGTAGCAACAAGATGGAGCATCTAACCTTCACTGGATATGTATGTGCATGTGAACACATGTATATATAGCTGTACATACATGCTTTAGAAATCTATTATTGCTTTTCACTAGCCTCTCAGAAAGTATTGAGATTAATGAATCATTTGGTTTCAAAAATCTCTTCTTTTTCCTCTTTGCTCTCTGTAGCTCAATACAGACATCATTACTTCTCTACCAGCAGAGTGATTCTGTTCGTCATGCCTGAAACAACTACAGCACAGAGATTAAATACAATCTATATCCACATAAATCATTGAATAAATGAATCATGAAATTAATATGTAAATTGTGTGTTTAACCTCTATTTATACAGCACTGTCTGTCACCATGTAGTAAATCTAAAACTAATTGCAAATTCACAACTCTGCAAAAAGAACACCATGGTAAAAGCTTGACATATTTATTAACTAAATGTTGAACTACATTGAGTAAGTAATTAACAGTCATGCCAGAACAGGGAGAGGAAATTATATTTAAGCACAGATGTCACCTGTATGAAATGGCTAAAACTATTTTAGATTAGATTTTGATATTAATCAAAGAATACTCCTATTTAATTTTTGACAGACAAATCTGTTTCCATTTATTCACTACTCCATTAAACACTCCGTTTTTAAACCTGCATGTCATGTCCATTCTCAGTCTGATATGTTCCTTTTAATGTCTCTTTTAACAGAAAACGTGGAGAAGAAAAGACTCAAACGGTAAGGTTAAATGGTAATAAAAGCCTTCCTATAGGCTAGACAAAACCCCTTCAATAGACCAGGAAAATAATTTCTTATTAGGTTAAATTCCACGATTAAGCTCCTTGATACCTAAAGAATTCTCCATAAGCCTTGAAAATACTGTATCTCGTTTCATTCCCATGTATTTACAGTCCTTTCCAATAATCAAAAAGCACCTCCAGTTGGAGGGTCATGGAAGTTCCCAAGCTGCAAGCACCACCACAGAGATCTTTTCCGAGTTGAATTTTCTTCTAAAATTGGAATGTATTTAAAAAGGCAATCAAAAGAGATGTTACAGGAAAGCACACAGGCAAGTCTGCATGTATAGCTTCTACCAGACTAGTCAGTAGGGTACTAACAAAGAACAAAAGGGAAGGGAGACATTTTACCTTCAGGTAAGACACGTGGATTCCACAGCACAAGGGAACTGGCACTCAGCAGCAGTACCCATTGGTGCCAAATGCAAGTTTTATTGGGAAGTTCTTAATATTATCCCTTTCTTCTTCAAATCCTCAGCCGTTGAAAATCTGCAAATTCCGTAAGCATCATCAAAAATAAAGGAAACTATATTTGCCTCTGAAATCTGCCTGGCTGTATTTCATCTGCCCTCCTTCCTCTTTTTACCTTCAACTGGTCAATATAGGCAGGCTATGTATAAAATTCCCATGCAAGATGTAAGCACAAGACAGGTTCATAGCTGTGGAAAAATGAACCTTTGCTGCATATTAGAACAGCAAAGTGAAATCGATTATATAATAACTGTGTACTTTAAAACACAGCAACTGGCCCACCAGGCAAACGTGCTTTCTTAACAGGCGCTATAAATTTGAAAAACACACCAAGTACATTCCAGTGGATTAAAATGGAAAAGTCACACTGCAAGGGAAGCAAGTGTCCAGTTCCAGGGCAGGAAAAGGGCAAGATCCTGAAAGAGCCAAGACTGATGAGAAAACTCAAGCAGAATTTTTTGCACTTCTGTTTCCAGGCTCTCACTAAAGATAAACTCAGATAAGCAGATAAATTTTACTTCATATGGAATTTATAGACTTAAGCTGTCCCCTCATGGCAAATTTATTTTGTACACAGCACTCCTCACACTGTGCTTGATGAAGCTACATGAGCATTAGGATACCCATTTCCCAACCAGCAAATCAGAGGCACAAAGAGATTAGGCGATTTGTCCAAGGTCACAACAGGAATCATTTATAGGGCCAGCAATGAGACTTAAGTTCCTTGACTCCTACTTCTGGCAACTAGACCATGATGCCTTTAACTGTATTACAGCAAACTGCTCCTCGTGTCATCAATCTCCGATCCAGAAGCACTTTAAATCACTCGAGGATTATGACATTTTTATGAGAGGACATTTCATTACTAACCTGAAAACTTGGGGGGAAGAGCAGGAAAATCTCCCAAAGCTGGTGAGAAGGGAACTGGGCAGAAGGCAGGGGCAGGCTGAGCAGCTACAACAACAGAGGTTGGCAAACAGAGAGGTGAATAAAACAGTTCTGCTTTATCTCCAGAGTATCTGAAGGACCAGCAGCTGTTTGTGTATCTCAGAAGTTACGTAGTGCTTGCAAAACAATTGTCTAACACACACAACATGAAACCACTGCTTACTATCCACTGTCTCCTATCCACTTGCCCATCTGCTCTCTGCAGTTTTAGCAGCTTTAGGCACACAGAGCAGAAAAGCAACAGCCTGTGGCCTACGTCCTTCAGTTAAAAGAAGGAGCAGTGGCCAGAGACCAGAGTGGACAGTGCGCAGAGAGCTTAAACTGCACGTCTGAATAAACTATTGGCATGTTTCTGAACAATCAAGCAGTGAAATCAAGCACAACTAAAACAAGAAGTTTCAGTATAAATTAAATAATGTATCCAGATATTTTCACAGCAGATCACTTCACTGTACGTAACCTAGAATACAGAATACAACAGAACTGCAGGAAACCAACAAATGTACACGCTGCCAGTCACCAAACTAAGTCATTCTTATGGGGTTTTTTCAGGGCTTTTTTTTCCCCCCCCTTTTTTCATTGACAAACTGTACTAATCATTACAACACTGACTGCAAAATGCAGGAGCAATATACTTCAGTGTAGTAACTCCCTGAAAACAGGAAAAAAAGCAAACAAGGAAAGAGGAAGGTTCCTCTCCTTTTCATGGCTGTTCCTCTCCCATGAGGTATTTGAACTATGCACACAGTCAAATAAATAAATATGGGAGATGAAGAGCAAGAGTAGCTGAGATGATGTAATGAAGAGCTCCAAAAGCTGTCTAGACAAGGTTCTGGTCGCCCTGCTATAGATGACCCTGGTTTGAGCAGGGGTTTGGATAGGATGACCTCCAGAGGTCCTTTCCGTCATCCAGGCCTGTTATTTGATTTGTGGCCCAGACAATCTCAGGCACAAGAATCAACAGTGTGCTTGTGAAAGCACAGCCTCACCCTCCTGGGACCCTGCCCCATTTGAACAATGTTGTCCTTAAATTTCACTACAACTTGAACACTACTTCTCTTTGTCAGGTAGAAATGAGAAGGCAAAATGAGCAAAAGAAACACCACAGTGCTAATACTCTGTCAAGCTTATTCTTCTCTATTCAACAGACAAAAGGAAAAGATTGCTCAAAAAAAAAAAAAAAAACAACCCACCCCAAAAGGACTGAGGACTGCAAGGTTTAGTCCAGAGGCAGTAATGCCTCACACGGCCAAGCATCCCACTGGGCATGGAGAGGATTCAATTATTCATAATAAAGTCAGAATATACAGATAATACAAAGCGCAATGTAAAAAAAATATGTAAACCACTCAATACAAATAAGTAAGTGTCAAGGGAAGAACAAAATGAGAAGGGTACAAGTATCTGAAATGGGCGAGACAAAGACTACGCCGTCAGTTAAGAGAGTACAATGGAAGAGATGACACGCACAGGTCAGAGAAGGCAGAAAAATTTGTAAGTAGTGCAGAAAAACCAATAAGGAAGCAGATCTGAGAACATTTAACAAGATGGATAGAAGAAGTTAAGGTTGAGTTACAACCATTTTAACCAAGTGCTCCAAGCTCTTCCAAAGGCTTTCCACGGCCTTGGCTGAGGAGCAGATCAGCTGTTACCGGCAAGTCACCAATGCGAGCGGAGCATAAAAAGCCAGGTATAATTCTTCTTACCTAGAATTATCTAAGTAAAATAAAAATGGAGCTTCACATAAAGACACAGGTATTGATGCTTTTCTTCAGGACACTGGCAAGATTCTACATAGAACAGCTTTCATCAGGTGAGTTCTAACAGAGCCGGATGCTTTCTCACTTGTCTTCACCATTCCTTGTCTCAGGCTTTTTTACAGTCTCTCTCTTTCCATCAAAGACACTATTTTGTCAGGCCTAGCAATTCAGATTTAGCACTCTTAAGTGAATTGTTTGCCTTACAGTTTATTCATTTCCACCCCATTTCTATTACTCCAGTCCCTCAAGTCACCAAACTGTCTTTTTTGACATATTGACAAGATCATCTTTCCTTTGCCATCATGTATTACCGCACCCCCACTCCTCCTGCCAGGGTGATCATTAAAAATATTCAGTAGGATCAGCCACAAAACAATCCTTGAAAACTCAACTGGTAACCCTCCTTAAACCTGGTAATTTCAAATTACATTTTACATCATTAAGCCACTTTCCCTAATTTTACAAACCTCTCCGGGAGTATCAGAATTCCAGAAGTCCAGAGAGCAAAGGCAGCCTCTCCTATGTCTAGAAAAATCAGTAATCTTATCAAACATAGCTATCAAGTCAGCTTAGCACAGTCTGTCCATGGAAAATCATGTTACACTGGATTTACCTGCCTACTTGTTCTGCCTAATTTGAGTTAGATTAAATAACCAATTTTGTCACAAGTTCCCCTTTGCAAGTTAGCCAAGTGATTACATCTATATACCCGTTTCTTACTATGAAATTTATACTGACAAGCTACCTAAGATTTAATTAAAGCTCATAGAAATTTGCCACAATAAATCAAATTAAGTTATGTTTGTTTATCTGTCTTTGAGGAATAAGATGGATCCGAAGTACCTTCTTACTAGGGCAACAAAAACCCAGCAGGTCACCAGTTTTGCCTCTGAGAAAAAAAAACAAGAGCATTATTTTCAGGACTCCCAAAGCATTTTGAACAAACTCAAAAGAGTTTAAAGCAAACTCTTGTATAGAGCTTCTACATACCAAATACGATGAAACTAAGGAGGGAAAAACACCATCAACAGGGTTAAAAAACAAAAAAAAAAGGGGGGGGAATGTTTGCTTACATTCAAAGTTAGCTTTCATAGGTAGTGCTTACAGACCACAGGCTACTCCTTGAGTTTCTGTAAGACACCCAAGCAGACAAACAAGTCCCTGGCAAGCACATGCCACAGCATCGCTTTTTACTGCCACTGGGTCCTCTTTGGAAACCGCTGATCATGGGCTTCCCTTCTGGGGGCAGAAGGGACTGGACAACCACACCTTGCCCACTGCTCATCATGATATCAAGGCAACGAAGAGGATCTTCTTTTCCCAACTTTGCACTCTGGCACAGGTGATGGCTTCCTGAGCTGTCACCACCTTGGACCTCGCTTCCCACACCGAAATTTTGAGCAGTCCATCGCTACTGCGCCTAAATTAGAAGTACCAAGGAAAGGAGAGCAGAGACCATAAAGCAGCTTGCTTCTTTCCCCACGTAGGAAGAAGATTGGCACGGTGCTGTTTTTCAAATCACTAATGGGTTCGATACTGTTTCCACAGGAGATTTATGTTAAAAAGATAACTTTCCTCACTTTTCGTTTTCATTTCTGTTCTTTTCTCTATCCAACATTTCATTCTAGGAAGGAGAAAGAGCTGCTCATTTCTGCGGCAGGAAAGAACAATCTTAGATTTATAACGCGTGAGGAACCCATCACTGTGATAGAGCAATCTTTCCCCCAGACATCTCTCCATTACTGAAGCTGATGTCTCCCTGCCCTGATGCCACTTCTGGGCTGATCTGTCAGCCCTAACAGGGGGGCTAACAGCTCCGCCACCGCGCACACCCATTTTTCATCTTTATCTCAGCAAGCCCTGCAGTTCTTCTTAAACAAACTCTTCAAACGCACTTTCGCCGTCTTTATTTTCTTTCTGAAACAAATACATTTGAATGAAACTGCACATTTTCAACAGTGTGCCTTCTGTGACTTTATTTTCCATCTTATTTTATGATGAAGTTATTTTAGTTTTTCTGAAAGGAAATAATGGGTAGAGATGAAGGCTTCATTCCACTGTGCTGACAACATACTGGATGGAGAAATGGTGTAGTTAATAACCTAAACTTGATGTATGTAAGCACAGCTGGTTTGGGAGCATCCTTTCAGTAGCACTAATTTCTACTTTGCCTTTATTCTGTGTTTTGGTTTATGATTTTGATTAGCCACTAGAATGAGCTCTTTTAATTGCTTTCTGCTAAACTGCTTAAAAGCTAAAAACAACAGTGCCCAAAAATTTAAACCGTGCAAGCTTTTTTACTTTATTAGAATTTTACGATAGTATGAAATTAAAAAAACAACACCCAACCTTACAGGTTGTCAGGTACTTTCAAGGCTCCAAAGGAACAGGAAAAAGGGGAGGGGAAAAAATTAAAAAAAAAAAAAAATCATAAATCCTCCACAGTTTTTGCTCGTGAGCTATCTTCAAATCCTGTATCCCACTAACTTCTTCCACTGATCTAGTTTACTTTTCGCATCTGAATTCACGGTTTTGCGTACAAAGTACATATTACTTTATAATCCTATGTATTAAATATCTACTGCTTTCATTTCCTGCCCTCCCAGCACTCCCTAAATTAATTATGTATTTACTTATCAAAAAAGCAAACAGTACAAAGAAGAAAAAACTGGTGTAAGAGAGTGGGAGATGTCTTTGGGAGTCATATTAACACACAGCTCTCTTCGCATTCCTGAACAGACACTAAACACGTTTGGTATTTACCTCTTCTGTCAAAATTTAGACCTTTGTTTTCTACAACTACTTCGATTTTAAATTTAAATCTCAGGCTGTTAGGAAAGGCTTTCAGAGATTTTTATATTTTACCAGAAACACAGCAGGCCAAAACCCAAACACAAACTCTTTTTTGTTGCCATTGAAATCAACAAATAAACAACTTCTGGAAGACAGTTAAGGAAGTACAGAAACCTACAGTACCTTCTGTACTGTCAAAACTGCAACAACCATTGAGGAATGAAGGTTTCCACCCACAAACAGTGGCATTTAATTAAAAACAAACAAACTTGCAACACTGAAAATAGGCCTTACTTTCACAAGGTGTCTTCTTGACACACTTTTAACCCTACCGGTGCTCAACTGGATACCCCAAAATCATCATAACAAGTAACCTCTGATATTTCCTTGGCAGTTTTCCACAAGCAAAACCCTACAAGTATTTTTAAAACTAAAACTGGGAAATATCTCTATTCCTACAGACCTCAAACTTATTTTCTGAAACCACCTAAGAAAAGGGCCAGAGATTCATCATGGAAAGCCCACTTGACAAATGCTCAGCAATGGGAAAAATTCACATCAGCATCACTGGCAAACTCCCATTGCGTGGTCCCAGCAAAATGGGTGAATCTCGGTGGAAATGGCTCTTTCAGCCTCAGCACAGATAAGCAAGTTAATCACCTGATTTAAAGGTAGGCTGCTCTTTATATTAGCTCTGAAGTAAACTGACAGCCGTTAGGCTTTTATAGTGACAATGTTATGATCAATGTTGCAGTCTCAGGTGTTAATGCTTCATCTACCTTTAAAAGCAAATGTAATAACCCAGGAAGATCAATATTATAAGTTCCTTACTCTGCGTTAAATTATTGTGAGTTCGTTGCATTACTACAGAATTTCAGCAGTGACAGTCTAAAAACGTTAATGCTGAACAGCACATCACGGTTGTCCTCACCTATCAGCTATCAAACTCCTACAAATCATATCAGAGAAGTATTTTGTCAATACTGTTCTTATTTGTGAAAAATTCAGCAACAAACTAGCTGCAGAGCCTGACTGGGTCAGGACAGCAAGAACAGAGAACAGCCTCTCCCCTCAAAGCTCCTGCTTTAGAGATCAGACGGCAGCTGTACTAGCAGCATGGCAAGTGACATCAAGGAAGCACACAGCGACAACTCACCCTGTCTGTCTGTTTCTGACCAAAGGACAATTGTATAAGCACCCAAAATATAAAGAAAAAAAAAAAAAAGAAGGAAGAGGTGGAGACCCTAATCCACATACTCCTTTTCCCCTCCCCAGCACTCCACTACAGTGTGGTACCACTAACTGTGGTATACTACCAAACCGATGGCTTGATGATCTATAGAAGGCTTCTATTCAATTTTATTTCTCTTTTTAAAAGTACAGAAGTATGAAATGGCTCCAGTTTTCCACCACCACCTGTTGAGAACATCAGCAATAGCTGGTCAATGGGTCAAATGTCCTGCACTTAAGAGGAATCAGGATAACAACCCAAGGAACCTAACTCATGAGCTACTGGTTTTGATTCTCACTACCCCTCAGTATTTGTTCACAGCTCCCCAGAGTGCCAGGTAATCCCCAAACTCACACACCCTAGTACTGCATTCTCCCCACAGCTAAATAATCCAAGAGGATGCGCAACAGGGCAGGAGGAGCTTTTTATTTTTGATAAAGGCAAATCTTTTAAAAATGGAGGGAAAGACACATTTTAACATAACCTATTTTGCAGCCAACTCGCCTAACTTACCCAAGGAAAACATTTAGTCACTATTAAAAAGCAGAAAGCACCTTACGTTTTGATTAATTTGATACTCTTGTATTATGCATAAAGCCACTCATTCATTTTGCCCTGCAAACTATTCTTATCCAAGAACAGATACCATCAGAGCGAAGCAGTGGAGAATTTTATTAAACACAATCCCACTGTAACACGCTCCTTCGGAAATACACAGGCAGGCAGTGAAAAACGGGCCATTTCACACGGATGTAATCGGTACTTTCATGGACACACACCTACTGTTCTTGAAAAGTTATAAACATGTAACTATAAAAAGCTTTTCTTGGTGTTTGTTCACACAGATTTCACTCACCTACCGTGTTCTGGACATTTAAAAAGCTTCCCAAGCAGAAGATAAGCATGGTAGCATTGGGCAATGGCAGCAAGCGTGCAGACTTCTTACCAACTGAACATAAAACCAAGCCCTCCTTCTGGAGTCACATTTGGATACCTCCTACTGATGGTATAGCACCTGCAAATAACTATCTTACATATTAACTTATTAGGGAAGCAAACAACCACAAACAGAGCCAGGTGCAGCAGTAAGTGTTCTCCAGTAATAGATGGGCAATGCCAAATAGCAATTTCACAGCAAGCCACAGGATAGGAATTAATCCATCTCCTAAATCTGATGGATGAACTTCCTTAACCCATGATAAAAATAGAGCGCTCCTTTCTATCAGAAGTTGTGCAGCAGTTCCACGCTCACAAAATGCTCAGGTTAAAAGTAAGATCCCTGCTTCTGCTCTGTCAAATTACTCTTTTAATGAAGCTCTAGAGCTTATCATACTTGCTACTGATAAAGTCAGACAGGTCACTCTAACATAGTCTTTGCCCGTAAGTGAAAAGCTAAAATCACTTCATTAGCAACTGAGGTCTGTGAAGTGGAGCACACCTCAGCTCTCATCTGGCTTCCTGGGCACACAGGCCACATCCACTCCTACTTCTGTGTGCCCTGACTTTGATTTGGGAGCTTTAACTTCTTTCTTCGATAGGCTTCCTTTAGCAAAAGCCAAGGCACCAGGTTATCAGTGCTGGCTGGCTCTGCCCACTATCAATATACCTCCACACTCCAGAAATGAAAAAAATCACTGTCTGGTGCAACCCAGAGTCTCGCAGGACAACTCTCCCAGCACTGACGAGCAGACCTAGACAAGGCAAGCCAGGAGCACATCGCATCCTTCAGCTTGGTGGTCCACCCACAGTGGAACAAGAGCTATCAAGTACCAGACACTGTGCAGCACCACACCATGATTTAGTAGATCTCCCATCCACTCTTTTCGTTTAGGGTTCTTAATGGTCTTCTAGGAACTCTGTCTGCCCTGACATGACTCCTCTGCAGTTGCCTCAACCCCCAGGGTAGCTTCAGCCCAGCCAGTGCAGGCAGCAGCCTAAGCACACCAGGAGGGAGCTTCACTAAGTATAAGAAGTCTCATTCTCCACAGGTTCTGCAGCCCTAAGCAACAAACAGCGGGTGAGCTGCTGCAAGGGGCCTACGCAGCTACATTCCACCAGACACACATAGTCACTAAATACTAAGGAAAAAATTAGCAAAAAATGTCTTGACTTTAAGTGTGAGAAGAACAGGTGAGGAAAACATCAGCCCACCCACGCTGCTGAGGGACAGCAACTAAAAGAAGGATGGTGCCCATGCACTGCAGTGTGGAAGCCCAGCTCCAGCAGGACCCATGGAGGTTAGCTCTCATGTCTGCAAACACCAAGAGAAGCTGGAGCACAAAGGCACCTCACCAGCTCTGTGGCAGGTCAGCTGGATCCGGCCAGACAACAGCTGGAAGCAGAGAAGCACCTTGGGAGCAGAGACAATAGTGCAGGCCCTGGAACTAACAAGGAGAGCTGTGAAGAATCAGGGGTCCCAGCTTGTCAGGGAAAGCAGGGAGAGGGGTGGACTCAGCACTGCCAACTCCTCATGGAGACAGCTACGAAAAGGTTTGAGCGTTACTGGTTACTAAAAGCCTGAAATATGAGGTTCCCAGATCCTGAGCTTTGCTTAATTGAGGGGCAATAAAACCAGAACTGTTAATAAACTTCTCTTGTTTGAAAAGTAACCAAGTTCTGTACCCTTCACCCCTTAAAAACAGGCGCTTTTTCATTTGTAATATTCCAAGTTCTTCCATTTTAGGGTATACTCTTATGCCAATGTTTTAACCACCCCAAATTAAATTAAAACCATAACAAAACTCCAGCCTTTTAACATACGAGGAACTAAATACTAACAAACATCCACTTGCACATTACAGAGCATAAGGCCTAGGCACATACACTACCCTCAACAGATGCATTAGCTATTTTTTCGGTTCTAAATACACCTATAGTTGTGCGCACACACATATATACGCACATGCAATGCCATCAAAAAGGATCTCGTGCTTGCAGGAAAATTTCTGACCCTTCTTTACCAGTATTTTTACAAATACTGCCTTTGTGAAAAATGTATAAGAGTAATGAAATTCCTGGCTGAGGCTTTAATCTCTAGTCACTTCTATAGCAGAGGGGTGGATCAGAGAGTATAATTTGCCGTTATCGTACTGCTCATCTCCTGTGTTGACAATAGAAATCCTCCTGTTAGTTTTTCTTAGACAAACGTGACCCCAACCTGATATGACACTTTATTTTTTCAGCTGTTAACAACAGTCTTCATCCAGGTGCTTTCTAATCTGCATTATCCCATTTTGGGAAACTTTTGTGTTGCTATCAGCAAGGCAAGACAATTTTTTTTTTTTTTTTTTTTTTTTTGGAGGGGGTTTTGGCTATATTTGTAGGTTTATAGATGAAATTCTATACAGCAGCTCTGACATTTTCACATTTTCTCATTAATAAAAATATTTGACTACTTGATGTTTTCCACACTTTTAATTAAAAATTCTTAAGTATGGATTTTCAGGATTTTGAGGAAATAATGGTAACATTCCAGCATAAATTGAAAGCATTAACATGTTAAAAATATTTGCTTTCCTTTTTAAAAAATGGATCATTACTGTTCTCTGGAGGTTTTTTTGGTCGGGAATACATATATTTTCTTGGGTTTATGTCTGCATATTCATCAGTCTAAAACAATTTTAGACCCCAGCCTCTTTGGTATTGTGTTTTAGTACTTGCTAGCACTAGAATTTTGCACCATAGCTCTCGATTTATAGCCCTCATTTAGCCATCATGCTATTCAAAACCCTGACTTTAAATATCCGCCACACAGATATGAGTAACAAAAAGAGACAGAGTATAGCTATTGTGCCTTCAAAGAAAAGCAATAAACCATTCTGCTTGCTCTCCTTCATGTTCTTTAATTCATTTCATTTCATTTTAACTACCCAGAACAATTTCACCAGCCATTAGCCTGGAATGAAACCTTACAAAGGCTGATTGTTGTTATAAAGATGGGTCCCAGCACTCCCTCCCCCTCCTTTTCATAAGTTTTAGGACAAATAGGCTACTTCATAGCTACAGCTTTGTTGTTTAAAAAGAGAATTCTTGCGAAGCAAAGGACAGACAAACTGCTTCACATCCACATTCAAAAGGACTCCAAAACAACATCCACACTGAGCTGGGCTGGCTCACAGCCCCAAACCCAGAGCCCTTAGGAGAAAGGGACAACAAAGGAGGGATCTCTCGTGCTGTTTTCCACACGAGGTGGACCTAAATCCACCTTACATGCAAACACTGTTGTCCTGCTCTCAAATCTTTAGAAAAAGTTGGTGGGGGAAGCACCAAATGCTCAGCTGTGCTACGGCCAACTCTGAACGTGAAAAAAAAATAAAATAAAAAAATTAAATAAATCAAAGCATCAGTTTTATGAGTACATTTTTATAGCTTGCAGAAATAAAGCTTCATGAGTGTCATTTCTGACAGCCTACACCAAGAAAAACCTGCATGTTTTTGTCCTCACTGCATCTATGTTTGGAAAACAATCTGAAAAAGAAAAAAAAAAACCAAAACAAAAAAAGAATGACATGTTATTTTTTTTCTCATTTGAAAAGAACTGCACACCTTACATTTTAGCATCTTCATGGAAAGCTGTGAAGAAAGATAATCAATCTAAAAAAGTGCTTTACGAGCTGGGTTCTGCTTTTTCTACCAAGCTACCAGCATTTCGTCAGGCCTGGGCAGTCTCTCTGGTTAAAATTTAAGCCCCGAAGCAGCAACAACTATGCCTCAATTTAGAAAGCATGTATATGTAGCAACATCCCCAACAAAACGTTCACAGCCCTGTCCAATTCCCATGTATTTTCGATCTTACCCAACAAGCAGATCAGAGAAATCTTTTCCAACAAAGTGTCAACAAACTGTCTCCACAGACAACTCCCTCCTCGGTTTGTGTATTATGTGGTTTGTATTATTTTTATGCCTTGGTTAAGTGTCACACTTGTCAAGAGAGTGAACACCACTTTTCCATAGTAACACAGTTTTGTGATGGAAGTTGTGAAACCTTCAAGACTTACAGATTATTTCCACAAATATCCAGTATCTGCTCAAACGTTAAAACACAAGCTCACAAATCAAAAGGAATGGATTTCTGCATTTTCTTTTCTAGAAAGGTAGCAAAAACTGCTCCCAAAATTTTCACATTTTCCCCCCCCAAAAAAAAAAAAAGTTTAGCTGTTCAACCAGTACTACTTTGATGATACCACAAGTAAAAAGAAAAATTAATTAAAAGCAATTCAAACTAATGATACCAGCCAAAAATGATTTTTCACGTAGTGACAAAAAATTTGGAACATGAGATTATGTTGAGTGTGAGGGCGTCTATAAACAGAGCTGCTTTATCCCATCTGAGCTGTTATTGGTGATGCCAATAATCAGGGTATTTTAAAGATGATCTCTGTACAACTGCACATTTTACTATTTACTTCTAAATTATGTAAATGAACACAACATTAAACTAGATCATTTTAGAGGTATGCTTGCTAAGCTAGACTGATAAATAAATCCGGACAATTCAGATTCATTTTTGTGAGACAAATTTATAGAAATCTATCAGGAGATGACTATTTAAAATAAACATTCCCCTGTCTGTCTTAAGTACATGTATTTACACATCCTGTGAACAGAATTAAAGCAGCTCTAACCCAGTCATGCCATAACACGTGTGTTCAGTTAGTGTTTCTTGCCATGTTATCGCCTCCCCCCTACGAGTTGGAACATAATTAATTGCTACTGATCTTGAACCTGCGTTTTCCTAAACATGAATTTCTAGGATAGCTCACTAGGCTGGGATGTGCACCACAGTGGTAATATTGATGCCTGGCCATGCAACAACTTATTGCATGAAAAATTGCACAGTGAGTCCACACAGGTTTCAATGAGATCACCCAAAACCCCAGCACCCGTGAATGAAAGCCAGCTTTGCAGGGGAAAAAAAAAAAAAAGTCAGATGACAGAGACAAGCAAATAGGCACCCACCATCTTCCAGACTGGTAGTTTCTTATGTCCCCTCAATGCTAAATTGACTTCCCCAAGGTGTGGCTTTTTGTTTGTTTTAAATAGAGACACATTTGAAGGTCTAAGCAATCTTGCCTACCTTCTAACTAAGAATAATCAACGTATCATTAGGAAAAAAACCCACTAACTCTAGGTCTCTGCATCTGTGGAAGTGCACGACAAAAACAGAGGTTCCAGGGGTAACGGTGGTTCCAGGAGAAATAGAGTACGACTGCAAAAACCACAAACAAGTTTACCTTCAATCTCAACAGAAGCAAGAAGTTGCTCAAACCTGAGGGCAGATTACCTCAAACAGCTTTTGGGGTTTTGTACAAAGCCACATCTGATGAAATCCCATTTCCACAAGTATTGGTTACTGATTTAATTGATATGGAACTGGCTCCATTCTGCTTCTCTAACACTGTAATTACTTGCTGTGTTACAGAAGTCAGCGTCTGCAAACGGAAGGATGCACTGCTTCACAGTTTGAGATCAAAAAGCTGTGAATACTTCAACCCAGCTCCTCTCCCTGCACTTGGCAAGGTCACTATTCCCCTCAAATGATAAAAATCTCATCTTGTAATGATGAGGGAACAATGAAACATTACACATTCAACACTGTGTTGACACCGATACAAAATTTAACTAAGCAGAATATATCTTATTAACGATGCAAATGAAGGTATTTTGTAGTTTCCAGAAAACAGCTACCCACAGAGCAATAAAACACAACAGGACATCAGGCACTGCTAGAAAGCAAGCAGCACTCCTGGGTCCTTTTCTGTCTGTACTGTTCACACAGTTACCAGAAATCTTGACAAAGAGAGGAGACAAGTTTAGTTCCATTAATAAAACTCCCCAGACAATACGAGCCGTATTTGCTCGGTTCTGTGGATTCGATGAGCCACCAGTGACTGCAGAGTCACACCACAACTAGTTCTTCGTGGGACTGACAGGACAGTGCCGCTTCTCTTTTTGGAGCAGATTCAGAGCACGTGGCACCTTCCAGGTATCACCGGACTGAATTAGCATGTTTGTGCTGTATGATCAACGTAACATTGCATGATTAATGATGACTTCTAAAGGAAGCACTGATACACTCAGTTTTAAATGAGCACTCAGTCCTTTACTTGACATTTATTTGAAAATGGATCTCTAACCTTCATGCACTTTGTGTCTTGCAGCCACCCTCCTTCGCACGACGACATCATCAGGTATCTCAATTAAGCAGGGTCAGTACTTTCCATTCCAACTAACTCAACCCTCACCATGCTCAATGGGAGAAAATACTGTTTGCTTCCAGCCTCACAGTTTTCATCTAACTGCTGAGAACTGTTGAACTTAAATACTCTTCTGTGCCACGGGATAAAGGGATCACCAGGAACTACTCTGCCCTGAAACACATAGGCTGTTTAAACAGCACTGTGTGACCCTCCACATATTAACATCTAGAAGTCTGAATATCTCTGGCTTCAACAGACCTTACTGGTCTTAATTTCTATTCTGAGGCTTCTACATTAATTACTGCAAACACAGTAACTCACTCTAATGGCTGCATGCAATCGGCCGAGGCAGAGAGAGGTCCGTGATCCATCTTGCACTGGGCGAGACCTCAGCATTTGTGAGCTAAACATTCAAGCAGTGCTTTTTCTTCTCTAGATGGGTTTAAGTATATCTTATTTCAAATAAACATTACAAAAATGATATCACAATACCACCATGTAATACATGTTCAAATAGGAAAACAAACAAAAAAGTTAATTATTAGAATTCAAAATAGAGTATCTATTTACAGACTGTCTTCAAGTAAGATATTGCTATCAAGACAGTAATATTCAAAATCATTTTTATTATCTGCCTCACAGGCCCTCTACTGCATCTGCTATATCCTGCACACTGTCATGCAGTAACAGCAGAGGGCAATTCAAACATTCAAGCTTACATACCCTTCCACACCTCTGCACAGCCTGGCAAATAGAGCTCTCGCCATATACACACCCCCCTACATCTAAGGTCAGCCTAGAGAAAAGTGGGGTTTTGCATTCTAGCCTGGAGCATTTTTTTGTGGGAGAAAAAGGTGAGGTTTTCTTCCTCAGTAGTCAGTTTATGGAACGCAGAACAGAACGTTCCATCAGGGGGCTGCCAGGAAATTGTAGCCGCAAGCAGCAACATGTGGTAGTGTCAGCTTCACCCTACCACCACCAAAACCAAACCACCAAACCCCAAAAATTCGAAAACCCAACTCATTAAAGAGACCCTCCAAGTCAGATCCCAGTTTGTATTTCTTTCTACCAAAGACAGCTTCTTGGTACACGCTACCGAGCGTCCCGGAATTCCCAAGCTTCCCTTTTTGCTGACTGTATCGGTAAATCCGGACAATGAAGCTGAAGTTATTAAATACTAATCATGAAGCGGCCACAAAGGGATGAAAGGGGAGTTAAGGCACCAACTCCCTTACACCATCAGCTTAGATCACAGGTATTTACAGAGTAAAATAGCTTTTACAGAAGGGTGTGGAACTAGGACAAATCTCAGCTAATTTACAATGTTAATTTTAGAAGAAGAATTATTTTCTTCTATCTATCATCTATTCTATCTATTATCTCCTAACTATCATAGAGCTTTTCCTACAAGAGCAAGAAGAAATTCAGAAGCAGACTGTAACCCTAAAATAAGAGCTACATTAAATTATCCATGAAGGGGGAAAAAAGTTTAAAAAAAACCCCAGAGTTTCTATACAACAGCTTATTTGTCCCTTTCATCCTTGCTACTTCCAGTGACACAAAACACAGATTGGCACTCGGGGAAAGCAGCAATAAGGAATGTGTCTTCTGGAGCACTGTTTCCAAGTTCAACTTAGTCCCACAGAAGCTGTAAAAACTTCCAAGTCTGCTAAATCTGTTATATTTATTCTGTATGTTAAGATGCTACATAAGTAGTGCTTTTAAAACACAGATTTTATAAAGAGCATTGCAATCGCTTAAAATCACGGGATGCAATCAGCTCCTGTAGTAATTAAAGACAAAAATGAACTGACCTCAGCAAGTGGAGGTCCCCTGCCAGACCAAAACTGGGGCTTGTAATCCCTGTATGTACATGCCCAAATCCTTACTGAAAACCCATACAAAGAGACATTACTTAACTTTATTAGTGTCAGGGAAGTCCCACGTAATACTCTGAAGTAGTATCTGACTTGCTTGGAGGATAATTAGGACATTTTACAGGCCCAGCCTTCTCTGCTAAAGCATCAGTCTTCACTATTTCCATCCCTGCATCCCAGGGTGACAATGGGGATGGTGACCAGAATGAAATCACGCATCATGGTAACTCCAGGCCACACAAAGCTCCTCAGTCCCCTGGTCTCCCTCAGTATATCATTTTCACAATACAGAGTTCAATGGGAACTTTAGAGCAAATCTGGGGACACGATACCACCTCTTGAGCCTGCACCTAGCTCCAGCTAACATTAGGATTGCTTTGCAAGACATACTGGAAATTCATCTATCTCCCGTTAATGTCAATGCATCTGTCAGTGACCACAGCTCCTGACTGCCATTGTACCTGGCAAAGCAGCCCCTTCGCAGGAATACAGTCAATACTTTTGACTGAAGAAGATAAAGAAGTGAGCTGTCATTTGCTTCAAGGATGCTTTCCAAAGGTCTGAATTCATTCTTCTTACATGAAGGTTTTAAGACACGCAATACAGGGACAGATGAAATACAAGCCAGCTTTATCCAACAGTAATACTAAAATAAAAGCTGAAGAAAAAAGGAGAAACAAACAACACAAACCACACACATCAGGGAATTTAAGTGGGACCCACAATATTTAGTAGTTTAATACTATACTAATCCTTGGTTAAACTACACTCATTTCAAAACTACTGCGTAAATAACATATTATACTGAACCACTTTCTTGGTGAATAAACACACACATCACCACCTCTGTGACCGTGCACTGTCCAAGTTTACTATTTAGGCTGCTGCATAAGCCTAAATCTGGCTTTTCCACTGGCAAAATATTCTAGCTCAGTTTCATGAACAAAGTAGTCTCTGAACAAACCAAACCAAGTCCAAAAAACAGGGGAGAAAGATTCTTGTTGTAGTTGTTACTTCAGCAAATACTCAGTTTTACAGGTGAAGAATACTTAAGTAGTTTAAAAAACACTGTGGTTTTATAAAAAAACTAAAACCAGTCCGTCTGTAAAACAGAACATTATTTAATACTCTTATTAACTGCGGTTTGCTTAATCACAATATTTCAGTCATGAGTAGATCTAAAATTGTCAGATGCATTTAATTGAAATACTATCCCTGGAGCTAAACACTGCGTGCTTTTATAATAAGATACATGTTATTCATGAGCAGCAAACTGTTCCACTTCCATGGAAAACCCACGGAGAAAGTGAGGGGGTAAGGGAGCAAAACTGCAGTATCAGAGAGGGAGGGGAGGTGTTGGGGGCTTTGGTGGGTTTGTTTTGGAGGGTTTTGTTCTGTATTTAGTCAGGTGATCTTTGTTTCTTTTGTGGATTTGTTGTTTTCTTTTCCAGTATCTCAAGAAGTCGGTCATATAAAATGAAGGAAGACTCTTCCTCTTTCTTCCTATTTCTCCTCACCTTTCCTCCATCTCCATTTCTAATGTGGTTTTAATGAATATGAAAAGTTCAAATAAAATTCAGTTAAGTCTAAGAAAGACTAAAGAAACCAAACTCTTTTTGAAAACACACATTCCATGGTTTTAAAACAAATTTAAAACAACCCATATAAATATTAGATTCAGTTTTATAATTTACAGTGTTGTTAACACTTAATTCCAGTTCACTTCACTGCTCAGCAGCCCTCCTTGGTGCCTACTATATGGCTCGCTAAGAGCAATGCTTTCCTCTGTACAAGTTCTGGAACTCCAGCCAGTATTAGCTACCCACTGGGTACACGGTGCAAACTTGAGATGTTTCTCCATTTCTTCCTTCCACCTCAGAACATTCAGATTAATTGGCATTATGCTGCTAAAGGGTTTCCTTACCCTTGGATCAAAACAGACCTTACATCTGCCTGCCACTACCTATTCCTTTAGCGGGTGATTCCCTGTCTCGGTAAGTTAAAATCACAAGTAGTTTGAATACTTTGGTGTAAATGGGTCAAATGAGTAACAGTGTTTGGTGAGAGATGTCTCTTAATTTCTAGAAACTATATGGAATATAAACATTAAATTAACAGCTTTTTCCCCTATTAAAAAGGAATAGTAAAATGAATTTTTCTGCATAACACCGCTTTTGTTGTGAAGCTCACAAAAAAAAAAGTCTTCTGTCTCCTTGGATCCACTACCTGCCTCTACCCTGCATACTGCAAGACTGTATCTTATATACTCATCAAAATATCACCTACAAAATGCTGAACCCAAAAGGTTTTCCTATTTTAGCTTCCTAACTTAATATTTACAAGTCAATAGCATACACAAAACGGAATACATCTACAGACCCTGCACACAGTTCTGAGTTTAAACAAAAACTACTTTGATTTATACTGATAGATATATATTATATGCTGCAATTTGCAACTGCAGTACAGAATTAAGAACACAAGTAAAAACATCAATGCTGAAGTTCCCGTCGGATGTAGAGATCAAAAAGAAAAGTATATTCTATGGAAGAAAAAGAAGTTTAGACATATATAAAAATAACAGGCATGTCACAAATTTCTTGCCCAACAGAGACTACCCTGATGAAAACTTAAACGGCAGTTTGACACGAAGACAATGTTTACCTAAAAAAAAAAAACCACCTTTTGATTCCTTGTAGTTTTTTAGGTGATTTTTCATCCCCCCTTCAGCGGCCTGCAAAGAAAATCACAACAGTAAAAATAATACATGCTGGATGAGATAGGTAGTTGAAAAGCTGGACAACCCAGCAATATACGTTTGAATGCTTTGACTTTTTGTGGTAGAAATCTTAAAGCAAGTAACAAGTTCTACCCAACATATTCCTGCTAGCAACAATCTGCACCAGAATTAGTCAGTCTCAAGTAGCAAGTGTAGCACACACGACAATCTTGATGAAAGAGGCAATTAACAACTGCTACAAAAAATAATTATATATAAAGATGGTTTAAAAAGACAATACTCTATCTAAAATGACCTCGCTGTATTCATAGCGCTGATAAAACAGTTTTCCTTTAAAAAAATGCCGCTTTTTTTATTCATCAAAAGAGAAAAGCCCCAAGGTCACCTGTCAATAACAGAACAAACCCTCAGTAAATCACAGCGCTTCACAAATAAATTCCTCATCAGTAATTAAAACCAGGCCTCTCTGGCCCTGTGTTATCAGCTCATCAAATTCATTGCTCATCTAGAATAACAGATCCACATCTGCAGTCATTACAGCATGCCAGATAAATCAATCCTCTCAATGATGCTTTGAGCCATCTCTGCTCCCTTTTAACCAGCCCGATATTTATTTCCCCCTGACACTTCTGACATTCTATTTACTGTAGGCAAATGGAACTCATACGGCACCTTGTAATGGCTTTACCAAACCCCATTGTGGGGCATATCTTCGAAGACTGATGGTCGCAATAAACAAGGTTTTATGGTGTAAGTGTGAGCTTCCAACTTCTTTTTTTCCCAGGAATTTGACTTCTGCAGTGAAGAAGGTTTATTACATTTGATTGCAGGTGGAAAAAGCTATATCCACTTAGAGACCTGTCAGCTAAAAGCAAGCGGAAAACTTTCAAAATAATATTCTTTTTGTAATTTTATTTTCGCATTGATAACAACACAGAATAAAGCATCTCCCCGGCAGGGCTTGGAAAGCGAGCCCATAGTTCATCATTCCACCTCCACCCTCCCTCGCACCAAATCTAACAGAGGAGAGTCTCCTCTGGTAAACTACAACAGCAGTATATACAACCGCGTAGGTACAAAGCCCACAGCAAGCCTTTCCAGGCAGTGCTGCTTACTGTCGAATTTCAGGCATGTGTGTTTAAGTAGGTACATGGATATTAACACGGGGTCAAGTGTCTTTCTTGTGGTATCTAAGGCCAGCAAAAAGCATGGGTTTCTGAAATGTACCACAGAAACCAAAACATCTTGCTGCTTGGTACGTTCTATAACAAGTGTTAGGCTGTTGGTTTCAAAAGAAGAACATAAATTGTTTCCTTGAGAGCGAAACAAACAGCACCAAAACAAAAAAAAAAAAGTCACTTGGGCATAAATTCTGATTGTTTGTACACTATCACAGCTGCTCTAAGGAAAATGAGTGAAAAATCTGTTTCAATTCAAACAAAACTCATTTCTAAAATATGAAAGTCTCCCAGAATGTAACATGTGTTCACAGCTCCAAGAAGTTCAACCATTTCTACAACTCAAGCAGATACAGCCCTTCAGATGTGAGGGTGGTGTGCTTACATGTACATATGTACATTTATACAGCATATGCCTAAAAGCATATGCTATCTCTCCAGCAGTCTAGCTTTTATACTAGAAATCCCTCGTTTCTGTGCTACTAACAAGTGTATTATGTATAATTGGACTACCAAAACAAATTTCTAGTATAGGAGAGCAGTCAGTGGAGAAAGGGAACTCGGCTCCTGACACTGAAGCTCACCCCAGTAAGTCAACTGTACTGCAACTGGATCTGTGTGGCTCTACCAAACCCTCCTAACCAGTGAGGGGTGCTCCATATCATGCCTGTAATTATGCACGGCTCAAAACTGACTTGCATTAAATCCCTGTCACAGTGTTAACAGAGCTCTCCTTTAGCATATATTAAGATTTAATTTCTGTGTCAACAATGCTTCACTCATAGTAACATGAAAAGGCCGCCAAGTCCTTTTTTGCAACAAAAATAAAGTTAAATCCTATAGGAGGCTATGAATTCTGAGATCCTCTTTTGAACACTGATTCAAAAATGACAGGATATAGTCTTTTCCTTAATGAAAAATCTATATTTATCACTCTATTGTTCTTGTGTACTGATCCTACTGCTCTCTGAAGCCAAAGTTTGAATATATTGGATTTTGAAATAATAGCCCAAGGCTTCGAGATGCTGGGTCACGATACATAAATGATGAGAGGGTTGTTCCCTATTTCCCTGCTTCTCACCACAAAAAGAAAATACAAATGCCATGCTGAAAATCTTCAGAAGTCTACATTGTCTGTAGAGTGCAAATTACGTAGGGACATTCACAGAACTATAAGCAATAAAATCAGCATATACAGCGAAAGATGAACTGCCTGTTCTATAAATGAAGCAGTAATTTGATGCTTTCATATCCTAAAGTGAAACCCTACTCGTACCTAACCATAGAGGTGGCAAGCTCAATTTGTTTGGCTTTTCATCTTAATTCCAACTGAGTTTGCATATTAAAAAAAAAAAAAAGAATCAAATTATTTGAAAACAATAATCCAGGAAAAAGATTCAGGGACTGAATTTACTCATCTGTTACACTTCACACTCGGATTCTTAGGTACAGCTTGAAAAAGAAGAAACTCCCAGCTGTAGTCTGTGAGTACCGAGAGAATAGAGAGGTAAAAAAAAAAAACCTTACAGGAAAATTTAAGGCTGCTGTTCTGATGAAAATGTAAAGGGAAGACCATGGAAAGTATTTCTCACCTTCATCCCAAAATAATATAGAGTTGTTATGATACAGATGTAGATAAAGGTACACCTTCTACACCGTTGCATTTCGAGGGTATGAGAAAGAGCTGCCTCTCTACAGTTTGTTTTTTGGATGCCTCCAACTTTGCCCTTGAGTGACTCCGGCCTAAGTTTTCAAAACCAGCCCCTGAAATACATTGTGCCCCAATATCCAACAGAACCTGGGACCATCTGATCTTCCTGCTTTTTGCCAAGTACCTGAAAAGTAAGAACTGAGATTCATTAACTATTTCAGCAGTTCATCATACAGTACCCAGTAAGAATTAACACCTCAGGGAAATCCAGAGATTACCCCATCAGCAGGTGCCAAGCTTCAACAACTGTTGTTTCTAAAAGCGGTTTATAGTATGAAAGATACACCTATAGCATGAATATGGCACATCACAACAATTTTTATATCTAATAAAATCTATTATGCAACACTCTATGCTATACCATTCTGTCTAGGCATACGGCATTGCTGGGCATTTTTACAAATAAAAATTTCTTTATCAGAAATAAATGCCACCGCAGTTCTTCAAATCTTTAAGAGGGTATTTCCATGAGTTGCATTTCATAGCATCAAGCAACATTGATTCTGCAGTGATTTAAACAAAACAAAGTCACTCCTCCCTGCCAGGCACAGCAACTTCTTACAAGGTTCCTCAACAAGAATCAAACCAGCTCATGGTTGATTAGCAGGGGGTTGACCACCAGATAATGAGACAAGGCATTGCTGTAGCCTGAACAGCCTTCCCCACCCATTACCCACTACTCCTCCAGGACAGCTGTTCCACTCAAAGGAGTTTTGGAATGTATTCCTTGCATATTACATGTATTTCATACATAGGTCACAAAAAAACCCACAACACGCAAAACAAAACCAGTCACTGATAACATTTTTAAGGAATACATAAGGAAATCCCCCACAGAGCTAAAGAAAAAAGGATGACATTGTCCCCAACTGTCCAGAAAAAATAAATCATATCAACTTTGTTAACATGTTATGAAGAAATCCTGTTCCTTTTACAGTTTATATTTTGCCATATAAAAGGAATAGTCCACTCCTAAAATTTGATTTTTTTTTTTTTTTCAAATCTCAACTGGGTTCTGAGTAACTCTCCAGCTCTGAAAGACTGCATTATGGGACATATACATTACTGTGCTGGATTATTACATGTATTATATGTATTGTATACACAAACAGTGGTTGTGTGGGTGTTTCTTTTAGGTTTGTTTGGTTTTTATTCTTAATTATCTTTAATCTCCTACCCAAATTTCACATATTATTTTGTGAAAGAATTCTTCAGTGTTGGCAGGTAGCAAGAAGATCACATCAATGCTCCCAGATGGCTTTGGCATTCACTTTTCATTCCTGCTTTATAGAATTCACACGTGTATTATCTGCCTAAAAGAGGGGGTTTTTTAATAATCCAAAAATTGATTCAGCCTTCCCGTGCTGAAACTGGAACCATGTCTGTTCAGATGAAACAAAAAAATCATCACTCAATTATCACTGTCTACTTTTGCTTCTAAATAGTATCTTAACAGTTAAAAAAAACCCATCAGGATTTGCCAAGATTTCCTGAACAGCAACCAAGACCCATTTACAAAGCTCCCTGCTCCACTGCGGCCCATACTACAGCCGTAATACTCTCTCCTCACACCAGAGGATGCAAAGCACCAAAGCAGCCTGGAGGAGGAAACCCTGATCCATAACCGCTGTCCCTTCTTTGCCAGCTTCCAGAACCACAGATGATCCATGTTTTTGGAACTGGGACACATGGACATCCAGCTCTCCTTTGGAAGCACCCGCTGAGCAGTTAAGTCTCCAGCAATGGGAAGATAAAGAACCTTGAGTTAGAAGTCTTTTGTTGAGTTGTTGCTTCCTTCTCCCCTAACATTTCTTACTCTGTGTCCTATTCCATCCTCCTGCACCAGGAACAAGGAGTTAACACCATACACTAGCTCTCCAGGGAACTGCTACATCAGAGGCATTTGCTGGAGTAAATGTGAACTAGTTTTGCCTTTCCTCGCTCTCCTTCATCTTTTTTTTTTTTCCCCTTCTCTTTCCCTCTTGTGCTGATACATTAATCAGCTTTAGAGTATTTCCAGAATACAGAGGTTCTGGTTTTTCCCCCCTCTGGGTGTGCTTATTGATAAATTTGATCTATTTATAAAAGCAGTTAAAAATGTTAAATTCCCACTTATAAGTCATGCAGTTCCACCTGTCTACAGTTCAACTCTTTAATTTCCTCTGCTACAACCTTCATTTATGAGGGGATTTACCATTTTCAGGCATTTATTACTAATCAGATAGCTGGCTTCATTTTGATTTCCAGATTGTGAAGTAGGCAAGAAGTGTTTTCCTAATTAAAAAAAGAATCTTGGGACCAGTGTTCACATCATCCCAGCACTGACATGGGGTAAGTCCAGCGGCTCACACTGGGGCCTTAAAAGGTGGTGTTTAGGTTCTCCCTGTCATGAACTGCCTGTGAAGAGTCTTGAAGCATTTTTCTACAGGAAAACAAGTTACTGTAGACACCGTAAACCACTGGAGTTGGAACGGTCTCATTATTTCTACTAGCTCACTATCACTTATGTGATTAAGGATAGCAGGATTAAGAGTTAAATTATTTATTGAAGTTATTAAAGTAGCTAAAGAACTGTTTCTCAGATCTGCATAAATGCTCCACTGAGACTGGTATTATGAAGAAGGTATTTCTGACTATATTAGTTTGAGATCATTTAGAAAGATAAGACTTAGATAACTAAAAGGGAAAACAAAAACCACTAAAATTGGATGCTTAGTATTTGGGACCACCGTAGGTCAAATGCTTTCTCCTTCAGGCTAGTCCTTCCATCTTGCTGTGATCCAATCAAGTATATCATAAGCACAAATTTGATCTTAAAAGAAACACAAATGCAGCGACAGCAATCTTCCTCCATGGAAACACTGGGAATTTACCCTACTCCCTAGAGGAAAACAGCATTCTGACTGCACTTTAAAGACTTCTTGTTTTTACTGCGTTGAGTGATCCATGTGCACCAATCTGGTTAGTAAGCCAGTTTAACTTTGGAACAAACTGGGGGAGGGGGACCTCCCCCCTCGAAGTAGTGGAAAGTATCATACTTACTAATGAAAAGTTTCTCAAGGAGGGAGATGGGAAGAGTGGAAGCAAGAAGAACAGACAAGAAGAGAAGGAAGTGACTGGGAATCCCCAAACCTCTACTCCCCAGCGGGCACCACACTGCATCCCTGGAGTCAGTCAAAACTCTGGCATCTGAAGCGCTTCACGTCTCCCTTACATTGACTCTACACCCACACCACGTAACATCACATACTTTGCTGTTTGTTCTATACACTTGTCCAAAGAATTCCTAACAATCACTTGATTTTGACAGCTCCATGTTAAGAAATGCTGAAACAGATAATGTATAACCTTGCTACCCAGGTAATTGTTCAGACAGATGATTTTGGAGGCAGGCTGCCTATACAAATTTAGAGACATGGGGACACCACTCTGATCTCAAAAAAATAAAAGAAACAAGGTCCTGTTATCATATGTCTAATATTTTTTAGGGAAATATTGGTAAATACACGAAGAGCCCTCAGGCAATCTGCTTATATTTAAATGGATATGAAATTCATGTACCCCACAACTATTTCAATAAAAGTCACATGTACCTGCATGCTTCATAAAGGTGAATACAACTTAAGCACTCACGACTCCCCAAACAATCCCGGTCCATAGCCAGAATTAGGTATTAATTTCCTGTGATATTAATAACAATAAGTATCTTCTGAACATACAGAGAACCATTAGAGTCTACCAATTTAGACACTGGGCAAAGTATCCACTTGAAAAATATGAATTACCCCTCTCCCAATCCATGCTTTACATGGCTAATAGTACATTTGTAAACACCAAAGTCTAAAGCACTACAGAAAACAGAACAATTCCTGCAGAGGTATTAACCCATATGCCTGTATGGCCTTGAGATTCCAACTGTACTTTCTCATGCTTCACTAGTTATTTTAATAGCTGCTTATTTCTCCTGACTCTTAAAACATGCAGAATATGACCAGGAGAGATTAATTTGGCAGCATATATACTCAAAGGGTAACCTAGACACAACCTCTGCAGTTTAAAGGGGACACACACACCCTCCCAGTGTTCCCAGTGTTGATTCCCCCCACCCACCCTGCACTTGCCCACATTTTCATACAGCTGCTATTTGAAAACCATTCCACACTGCAGCTTGAACAACAGTGAGTCAAAGACAGCTAATCAGAGATCCACAGTGAAGGAAGATGAACTCCTTAATGTTTGTGAGTCATTCAAAGTAAAAGTTCAGCAACTTCTGGAAAACCCAGACCAAAGACTGTAACTTTTATGAAATAGTAGAGCTATGGAAATGTATCAAGAAGATCACACAATACTCTTAGTGTGTCGTTGCACACTCATACGCTTCTGAAGAAGAGATTAGGAAGTGTGCACCCCACTGCTGTGGAAAGCATGAGACCTTGTACTGCTTTGAGTTATATCAAACTGCCATTTCACCTATATGGGTGAAGAGAGATTGGTCACGGTATGCTTGTGAAGTCAAGGAAGTCTGACAAACGTGGCTTTGTACCATATTAGATCCATGATGCCAGAAACTGTGTAATCACATACTTACTGTACACTCAGTCTAAAGCCATGAATATTTAAATGCTTTACTAGTTCTCAACATTTGCCAAAACCTCTCTTCAATGACAGAATTTTGTTTCCTCAAAAGTATTCAATTACCCCAACCCACAGTAAGACCACAGAAGGGAACACATTTGGATTTCTAGACTAAACTAATGTGAAATTAGCAGACAAATCAACAGCTCAAGACCATTTCTCTGTAAGAATTCTCACTGCTCCTAAAGGTCCCATTTGTCCTAAACTTACCACTGATACAGGACCTTTCTTTAACATCGTACTAGTGAAGCTGCACTACTGGTTTAGTGTTTTGTGAGGTAATTTAATACATAACTCAAGCTTGATTAATATTGAAACAGCCCCTACCTTAACTGCTGTAAAGATTATTATAACTACCTAACTCTACAAATAAAGGCTCCATGAGCAATACTAGCAGCCACTGAACAACTGTTTAAGTGCATAAATCCCAAGGATAACTGGAAGATCTCAATCAGTGGTTCTGTTATAACATCTTTTTGGAGGAACATACACTCAAAGATGAAGACAGAACCTCCCACACAGGTTAAGAATACCCTCCTCAAAAGCAGTAAACATTCCAGGAGCTACCAACAGCACATGAAGCAAATCCATCCCTTTTACAGGCTCCTTTATGTAGCCACTTCCCTCTTCCCCTGAACAGTCACCTGAAAACTACTCCCTGTGGTTAAGAACACCCATCATCTCATGAACATGCGGCATCACTGCCACAGCATAACAAAAAGAGATGCAAAATGAGAATGGAGAAAAATCAGAGCCATGGAAAGGACTCTCCCTCAAAACATCATGCACAAAAAGTCATGCAAACTGAATGCCCAGTTCAGGTGTCCTATTTTTCAACACCAAGACACATGGGATAACGCATCCAAAGATAGGAGATTATTATTAAAACAAAACCATTAGAATAAAAAAGTAGTCTGTATTAGCTTTTTCTCCCTTTCACTTGGGTATAATCCTTTTGCTCATAAAAGACAAGACCAATTAGTAATTCTAACTGAACCACATTCATCTCCACTTTTCCAAAACACCACACATGGGCATTAAGCAGCTACAAGAACGTGCAGGGAGGTCAAGATCAGCTAAAAATCTCACATTTAAGAGACTTCACAATTTGATTAAGTGTTACTGTGGGGCACTGTGTTAAGAAAGGCTGCTGGAGTTTTTAGCAAGTACAGTTTATCTCAGCATAGAGAATTAGCCATTCTAAGCAAGGCCAACACTTAACCCACCAAGAGGAGGAACTCAAGAGAATGTACTGAAATTATTTAATACCTTCTGAACAAAAACACACAAAGAAGGATCATGAGATGACTAATACTGTACCTAACTCTGAGGTCTTACAAGAATGCTTTCTAGTTCAACTTCTTACAAGACCAACAATTTAATTTATAAAATCTTTTGAGCTCTACCATCTGTTGTCACATATAATTACTCAATGAAAACTGCCCAGGACAGTGATAAGAACATCTGAATGAACCACTGGATAAATGAAGACCTGAGCACGTGTGGACACAGAAGAAGATACCTGAATCCTTTATGGCAGACCACCTTCTTCCAATTTGTCTATGCATAAGTCAGTAAATACAGACTACAGAAGATTAACGCTAAAGCCTTCAAGATTAGCATCTGTAAATAGTACTTTCTAGCAGATGCAATGAGGTATTTCAGTGGATATCCACCCCAGTATCCTGACCTCAGTGCTACAGTCCTGCCACACTAGAACACACGGTGAAAAGCCATCAGCATTAGGAAATCCAGCCACATAAAGAATGGCAGCTGCATGCTGTCCACCACTCTCTCCCTTCTCACACAATGTAAGTACAAGGCCTCTTTTTTTTATTTCTGTTGTGGTTAATATCTGAATCTAAACCTAAAAGAAGAAGTGGTCTAGGATTATTTGCTCCAGAAGTATCACAAAATTTCCTACCCCAAGCCAAAAACCATTCTGCTCAAAGCCTTCATTACAATTTAAACCCCCAACAAATCCTAGAACCTTTTAATCCAATGGGAACTGCTTTTTGAGTCTCCTGTAATTCTGACAAAAATACACTTAAGCCTTGCATATTCAAATGACTTAAATTTTCTTAGCACAAAATATTTTGTATAAGATTTCTTTGAACAGGTCTTTTAGTTTTTACTTTTGGGAAGAATTTTGGTGTCTGAATGATGAAAAATAATGTAAAGCTAGATGTGAACTGATTTAATTCAACCATATTGCTGGAAGGTACAGAAAGAAATGCAGCCTCCCCATCCATAAAGTGTTTATGAAAACATTCCACCAGCAATTTACGTCCGCGTCAGATAAACAAAAGCAGTGTCAGAACTTGCATTCTTTATGTTGAACCATCCAAGAACAACACAGAAAAGCCAGATTATCTACTAGTCAGCATTTTAATTGCTTTCAAATTTAATTTATGAGGCTATTTCTTTTTAAATCCCTATAACATACACCTAATCACCAACAAAAAGATTTTTTTTGACATCACTGCTTCCAGCTTCTCGGCATTTGTCTCCCACCCTCCTGGGGAAGTTAAGCTTTCCAGAGATTATGCCCAAAAACCCCTGTGTGCATACACACCCCTATACATGTGCATAGGCACAAACCCTATGTACAGGCAGAGAAACGGACGTTTGTTAACAAGTAAGGCAGATGTTGCAAGCAACATGTCCCTCAAACTTTCAAAAGCGGTCATAACTGGTAAACCTTTTCCCACTATTTCATGTATTTACTTCTAAAGGGCAAGAGCTGACTGAGTGAGGTCATTTACCAGACCCGTAGAAAACACAGGAGGATTTATCTTGTCTGAAAGACTGATCTGTACCCTGCTTTTAGGGAATGTGGACCTACTGTTATCTATGTAGTATCCTATGAATTCGTATACCCTCATGCTTGAATGCCTTCTCATATATTTATAAAGGAATTTAATCCTTCTCACGTAGGAATACCTGAAATTTCAGTTAGTCTCTGGAATATCCTTATTTTATTGGTATACTGCATCTTAATCATATAAAGTACAGCAATAACAGAGCAAAGGGAAAACAAAAGTGATGTGTTATCAAACTCTGTGCTATCACCCAATAGAAGAATTGGTTTGTTCTACCTTTAGCAAAAGTAATCACACAAAGATAGCTTGAACCTGCTGCGGGAAAGTGCTTTAAGCAGGAGGATCTGCTTATTAAGGCACAAAAAACGCACACAGATAGAAACTGCTTACCAAATAGAACAGAGCAAATAGGGTTGTAAGCTCTGGAAGAGGTCAAGAAATGATTCTTTTGTATATGTATGCTTAAAATATTAGTTTATGATCACCTAAACATCAACATTTAAGCAAAGCCTCAAGCATCAGTCAAAGGGACACTCCCCAAACTAGGGGGACAGGACACAAGCAATGAGATAGCCCTTCTCTCTAGGTGGGCATCTGCATTTTAATATTGAGGCAAAGTTCTGGGGTTTTTCACAAGCCATTAAGTATCCAAAAAGAGAGAGACTGAGATACGGGAACAGAAGCATCCGACAGGCTCAGGACAAAAAAAAAAATAAATCCTCAAATAGATGTACTTTGTCCTACAAACCATACTACTAGTGAAGCCAAACAGACACTTGCACTACCTTGCTCATGAGAACTGGAAGAGAAAGTACTAAATGACTCAATTCTTGAACCTTAAGAATTGAATTTCAAGTTAACATGGAAATTTATGGGCAAAGACTAAAGAGAAGAAACAATTATGCTCTTCCGAAAAAGATCACTAAAGCAAGACTAGAAATAGCACAAGCAGCCTTTATCATTGCTTTTTGAACAAATACACAGATTTATCTTGTACCGCTACAGTACCTTCAGCGGTTTCATTGTCAGGTCCTATTTTCTGCTTCCTCCATTCTCCCCTTCTCCTGATTCAAAACCATCCCTTTAACACATCATTCCTAATTAGATGATTAGTGCTTGGAAGGGCAGGAGATAAGTCATTTGCATAATTTAATCATAAAAAGAAGTTAAAGATACAGATTTTGCTGTTCGTTTGTACAATTATCTTCACCGGCCTGGGGGGCTGAGATATTAATGTGATTAAACAGTATTTCTGCAAACAGGCAACTGTGTGTCCTCTATTAAAGCAGAGCTGGAGGCAAATGAAAAATTAATTTTAGAAGACAATCAATTTTATTCTACATGACTGTAATAAATAACAGCCCATCTGCAGACAAGTCATTAGGCCCTGGGAGGCTACATGTGTCACGAAGTCTAAATGACATACAAGGCCAAGTTTTCCACCAAAACCAGAATAAGTAATAAATAGTCCCCCAACTGCCATTTGCGTTCAGCGAGCGCGTAGGATTTCCCAGAAAAATGAGGCGTGTGTGTAAGGTACTAATTGCTGACCGTGATTGAAGCTTGTACAGCATTTGGAAATACAGGTACTTGGTGGTTTACCCTTCATCGTGTTTGCAGTCTCAGCTGGAGAAAGGTTAAAGTTTTTTCTACACATATTAGTGAATACCAGTAACAAAGAATCCTTCATATTTTGTTAAACTGACGCTGCTTTGAAATACAGAATCAATAGGCCTTGAAAGAACTGAAGTTCCGTAGATACTGGTTTTCCCAGTACTCTGCTGAAATAATCTCCAACTGAACAGTTATAAAAGAGCAAACTGATTTTAACATGTCCAAGAACTTGAATCAATAGCTGTGAAAAAGTCAGATCTTTCTGCGTTCCACCTGCAAAAAGAAATCAAGAGTTGAGTAACCAGCCGGGATGCTGCCCATGGTACTGGAAGCATCCCATTGAGAACATAGTAATTATCAGTTTCATACTCTTTAAACTGTTAAGATGCATAATATTTTTTTCCACAAAACTTAACATCCAGTCACCTCTATTTAGAATATTAAATACCCCTCTCTCGATTAAAAATAATCAGGATGGATCATAATCATGTATCATATATTTGAGACTAAGGATTGATGAATATCAGCAATGTACAACACATGCACGGAAACAAGTTTACAGTATTCACTCCATGGAAAATATTTTCCACTTACCACTATTGGTAAACACTTTCCACAAAGGGAAAAGAGAAAATTCCTGTACAAGTTTGCACAAACATCCTGTAATCCCCTATTCTTGGCAAGAGTTTACCAGGCAACGCAAGCACGCGTTTTTACTGACTCTTACTACTTCTGTCCTGTGTAGTGCCTTTCATCAGCAGAATTCAAACTCAGATGAAGAATCTCTGTGTTTCGGGGTTCCATTAAGTACCGCCTCTAGGTTTATTTTCTATATGAGTATATAGACTTGAGAGCAATTAAAATATCCAAATATGATATTAGCTAAATACATAGGGGAGACAACTGATTTCTGAAGGATCCTTTCATTGCTCCGCTTCCAAATTTGCACAAAATATTTCCTGGTGTGGACCGAAGGAACTTAGAGATTAGTTCATGGATATGCATTTAGTTTTGATTGCTTTCTGTGCTCCTGATCCAAAACCACTGAAATCAATTGAATGACTCTGGTTCTGCAATGGAACCATTGCAGAATTTCATCTGCAATGAGGTCAAAAGGACAAAGCAATCTCCTCCTTCACACAAGATCCAAAGCCTTCATGTTCATTCAGTCTCCTCTACAGCATTACATAGAGAGCTTATAGCCAAATATTAACACATCCTTTAACCGAGTTATTAACACTTCAGTTATTACCTTCAGTAATTTGGACCTTTTTCTCTCTATTCCACAACTCAGTTCGGTTAGTTTCCAACCGCCAATGACTGCATTTTAAGACCCTCAACAGCATCACTTCACAACACATCATGAATTGATTAGAAAGACTCTTATCCGCCCTGAAAAAAAGGGCAGCTGAAACCAGTGTTTCAGAATAGGGCATTATGAAAAATGCACAGTGGAAAAAGGAAGTTTCCAATTTTGCCCAGTCACATCGCAGAACTAAGCAATCTTCCTAAGCACTTCAAAGTGTTCTTTGCCCACTTATTGTCTATAGATTTGCTTACTCATTCAAATTATCATAGCACTGGACAAAGGGGATTATTTTAGAAACTATGTGACATGATCAGATAACTACTTCATGTGCAGATGTTGAAAAAAGTTTCTAATCAGAAAACAGAACAACAAACAGCAGCATCAAAAAACCCTCCAAACAAACAACTCTTCCCAAAGCTGGTGTTTATAGAGGTTAGAAAAAAGTTTGTAAGACTAAAGGTTCTACTAAACTTCTGTATCAAAATATGGTCAAGAATATCTTAAGCAACTTTTTAAACTTGGAAGACTTCTTTAAAAACTTGAAAGATAACTCAATGACCATTCAACCAATGAAACTTGCAATTGTTATCTACAATGGAATGCTATTGGTGTATTTATTTATTGTGTTGCTATTGCCCACAATGGATCAATCTACACAACGGGAAAGATGAGGCTGTGTAGCCACCACAGCCACAACTACCTGAAGGTGGCAAAAGGAAATTCTCCATCAGCAGAGGATGGGGGTGGAAATTATAATTAACAGAACAGGCACAGCAAGAAATCCTGCAAGAAATTCAACGTACTCTGCATGCAGTGTGCAGATCATCTGCTCTCTTGCAGCAATTCTAACGAGCTCTGGTCACAGCAGCCTACTGCACACAAGGCAGAGCAACTTCAACCCTTCTTGGAATCGCTGGACAGACTATGCTGAAGGACTGAACTGTTCCAGCAAACTATCTGCAGTCAAGACCTTCTAGCACCCAGGAGTCCCAAACCTGGGTTGGTATTTGCCAACTCAGTCTCCCTGTTCCTCCCTTCTCCCTGTTTCCCCTTTCTTCTTCGTGTAAATCAATAACCAACTCCTATGAAGAGTTTACACTTTGTGAGACACAACTTCACTGTGAGCCAGCAGCAGGTGGGCAGATGATGTGATGTCCTTTGTCCTTCTTTTTCTTCCCCTTTCTTCCCCCTCTAGAAAGCAGAAAGATGGAGCACCTATTATGACTTAACACCAGCAGGACAATAACCTACAAACGACCACATCTCCTCCTGGAATCTTTCACCTATCACTGAAAGCCAAGAGGCACTGGGAGGATGGTTACATTGACAAACCTCTTGTAACACACAAGGTAGAGGACAACCAGTGTAAACTAGATCAGAATACACCAGCTTAACAACTCTGTTGCTTGGCTTACCTTCATTCAGAGAACATGAGCTCCTAAAAATGTAATTAACAGTCTACTGCTGTACTCTGAACTGCTCTCCAAGACTCACTGCACTACTCAGTAAAGATGCCTACAGTAAATATAGTACAAACGTCTGTTTTGTTTTCACACCAAGATGAATACAGATTCTCCCAGTATAAGAAAGGGTTAAATTTTGCAGTCAGTAAGATTAAAAGTTAAAATCTTAAACCTTTAAGGGTGAGTAACTAAGATGATGGAACAAACAGTTTATTAGACAGTAGGGGCGGGGCAGTAAAATTTTGATTAAAGCATATTAAAAAAGCAAGTGATCAAAAGCCTCTCTAGTTTAACAGGCAAGACAAAAGTATATCATGAAATTACAAGACAGAAGCTTTCTTGAGTTGCAGCAGAAAGAAACAAGATTTGTTTGAACCAAACTTCAGCTGTGCAACAAGGCCATTTATAAACACTGAGCAGAATGAAGGGACAGTGATTCTGCTCCCAGACAAGAAATCCTAGTTCCAATATACGATAGCAGGATCAGTTAACCTTCCTAAGCCATTCAGACTGTAAGAGCCAGGTTAGCAGCACATTACAGATATCATCCTGGCCAAACGTCTTCCGAGAGCTCCTTCCTGGTGATACACAGCATCTGCAACCGCAGAGAGCAACCCATCAGCCCTTCCTGGCAGGCACAGCCTCGGAGCGCAGCTGGCTGCTGGGCCACGCACGCCCACGATGCACCCGGGCAGCAAACGGTACCTGCGGCATATTTAGCAAGTCTGACAACGAGAGATCATGGCGTTTAGTCCTCCACAAAACACTCAGGACAAAGTAGGAGACGGTAAAAATGATTTCTTAAGGAGGAGACGCTCAAGTCTGGGCATTTGAAGAAGTCACGTTTCAAATCCACAAACTACAATATAAACACCACCAAGCGAAGCCTTACAAACAAAAATAAAAACCCTCCACAGACCTACAAATACATATTACAGTAACAAGTTTGTGCAATAGAGAAACACACAACACTGAGTTCCTTACCTCGGGTGCTGTTTCAGTATTCATATTCTGCTGGCTTCTAACTGCCAGCACTTTACTACCTTGTTCCATTTGGGATTTTTTGTTGTTGCTTTATGAGTTTTTGTTGTGAGCAGTTTAGAGGTGGGGGGGTGGTTTTTTTAAACATATATTTTACATCTCACTGGAAAGACTTAATATTGAAAAATAGGAGGGGGAAAAAAAAGATCATGTCAGAAGGCTTTTAGAAAATTGCCCTCCTTCGACACACAACAACACTTAGAAGTACGAGGACGAGCAGAAGCAGCTCCAGGGACCTGCAGCACTGAAGCGAGGTGCCCTCATCAGCTGCACCAAAAAACAACAGGGATAATGTTTCACAGACACCTGACATTTTCTGATGACCTGTCAGAAAAACAGTCCATTAGCTATTCACATAAAATTTATACTAGGCAAAACCAACTGTTATATGTGCAAGAAAAAGCAATGTGTTATTTTAAACATACTGATTAGAAGTTTTAAATGAAACTCAAAATATTTTTTTTTTCTTTAACTAGCATCATCTTCTTAATTAGCAACTCTTAAATTACTGTAACATCCAAGTAACTAAATCCCCCTACTGGCACAATGTCTGTGCCAAGAGTTTGTTTTTTTTTTTTAATTACAAATAAACAAATACCAGTAGCAGTGGGGAATAAGACAAGTCAGCTCATCAGCACACCATCTAGGATTTCAGGAAATCATTTGTGAGACGGAGAAAGTACAATTTGAATACGACGCAGCTGATTCACAGAGGGCTGCAACTTGCGCTCTGCTCCCATCAAGACAAACACAGTGACAGAGGATCTGCACTGGCCCTCAGCAGGGCAGTGACCATGTCAGGGGTGAGCTGCGACACCTACTCGAACCTTCAACTCCCACGCAATCCCAGCATGCTAATGAATGCCAAAAAAAATCCTGCTTCTACAGCACAGTTCATTTTATTCTCTACGTTGGTTGCTCAGAGAAGCCAAGAGTCTCCATCCCCAGAAACAAAATACAGCTGGACACTGCTTGGACAACCAGCTCCAGCTGACCCTGTTTAAGAAGAAGAGATGGACAAGATGATCTCAAGAGCACTCTGACAACCTCAAGAATTCTGTGATCCTGCAAATATGGAGTACTGCACACACACAGAGTGAAATAATTTTGACTACATTTTTAAACAAAGCATTCCATTTGAATTTCACTGTCCATAAAGGTTTGGAAACGAGAAAAATTACTCTGTGTTCTGTTGATTGAAATACCAGGAGGGCATCCCAAGCTAAAAGTTCTGTTGCCACAAACCGGGTAGAAATGAGGATAGATATATATACGCTGAGAATGTTACTCACACAGCTATGAAAAGTATCAAAAAAAAAATTAAAGCCTTTTAATAAGGACACCAAGATATAAGTTCATTGAGGAAATTTAGTTCAAGGGCATAGCAAATACATTTTAAACTAAATTTCTGGATTATTCCACAGCCTCGCTCTTTATAAATACGTAAAGAAAATTTTCCAAAAATAAAAGCTGATTTCCATGGTTTGGGAGAGAGGCTTTGGAACAATCCATAAAATTTAGTTTAGGTTGCATTAAATATATGTGTATGTATTATACCCATCAATATGTGTGTATATATAAATTACATAAATCTCATATTAAATCTAACCACCTTTTATTTATAGCATAGCCGAGCTGTGTTCTCTGATACAATATGAAAACTGTGATCACAGGAGCCTACAAACAGAAACAGCAGTGAGGAAGACTAACGTTGAGTGCCAAACGATGTGGAAAAAAAGTGTTGAGATTCTTTCAACTAAAAATCAGAGCTACCTCTGTTCCAAATACTACTAGGACTTCAAGGGGTTCACCCTTCCAGAGACCCAAAAAAAAAACCCACAAAAAAACCCCAAAGAGTAAAAATGCAGAGGTGGCATCAAAAAGCAGCACAGGAAACCCTAAACAGCCTTACAAGCTGCTGAGATGTATCAGGTTGAGTCTTGAATAGACTAAGTGAAAGAAAAGTGCACTGATGATGCAAAACATGACATACTTCAGTACATTCTAGTCATAAACAGACCGGGCTGCACATACTTCCACACCGAATAAAAAAGGTAACATCTTTATTCTAAAAAATATGCTTTTCACCCCAAAACCCCGAAGTAATTTTTCCCTTGTTTTTCCCTATTTAACCATCAGGTTAAATACATATTTCCCTATAAACCATCAGGTTACATTCAAGCAAAATAATCTATATTTATTGAAAGAACACAACCAAAAATTCTACAGGAAGTTACCTCAAAATTCTAGGTCTACCCTCCACTTTATACATCACATTGAACTACGCTAGCATTGAGGGCAACTGAGTTTGTGAACTGAAGTGGAAAACTATTTCAAAATAAATTAAGATTTTTTCACCCAATTTACTGATACGCTTACCCAACAGAATCAACCTCGCTCAAGAGGGACAGAAAACTAGTAGAATTGCTGGGAAAAGTGTGAAGGAAGGTATACTAAGGATCTTTTCAAGACTTACATTGCTATTGTATATTATAAAATACATGTCATCTCAGTACTTCAGTGTCTATGTGCCAAATCCTTACCTAACGCTGTCACCAGGACCCTTCAATTAATGACAGTATCAATGGAGCTCCATGTAGCACAGATAATAGAACACATACATAATATAGCTAGATACCTCAGGTTTTACACATTACTAGTAAAAAGCCCATTAATAAAGAATAATCTAATAAAAGCACTGTTTGTGATGGCATTACCACACTTGCTAGTCTAAGTAAAAAGATTCTCTCTCCTAAATAACTACTAAATGCTTAGGGTTCTAACAGATTGCTGCAAGCTATAATGGTTATAACTGTTAATCCAATACACCTTTTATACAAACCCATAAACACACGAGTGGAAAAATAGCACAGATGTTCATCTCTAATGCAATTTCCATTCAATTTCCTAAGTGCAGTCCCTGTGTGCAAACTAGCTTAACGTTATGTTTAGCTTGCAAATTCTTTTAATAAATAATGAATGCAATAAAACTGGTAGATCAATGGCAAGCTGAGAAATCATAAAAAAAAGGCTTTTGTGCTCATGCTGTTGCCGATTTCAAACTTTAATCCGGCAACAGATCAATACTACTTTTTCTTTTTAACCCATCGCATAGATAGAAGATAGACTAGATGTAGGTTAAATGCTGTTACCAGATATCAATTTCCAGAAACTTGATAAGATCAGACACAACTGCAATCGAACATTTTATACCTTAACATATACACAACAACCTACGCTGCTAAACATTACACTTTAAGCCACCGTACAGTAATAAAGCAAGCACTCTTCATTTGTTTTGGTTCTTTCCGGGGAAGTGGTATTTGTAACTCAGTCAAGAAAGGCTCTGACACAATATATTTTAATGAGGAAAACAGGCTTAGCGGGTCAAGATGCACTGACAAGGAAACACAATCTCCCCATGCTTGCTAGTGACAAACTTTATAGGCGCGCATGAAACAACAATATAACTGTGCTACCAAAAAGAAAAGGAAAGCAAACAAATTTATGCTTTACAGGATTCGGATATTGGAACCCCTATTGGGGTAGGTATCAAAGCACATCAGTTAATAGGTATCGGTGTTTCTTATAGGTTGTAGAATGGGGGGGAGAAGGCAAACCCTATTACTAAGTCACTTTGGATAACCACGTTTTACCACAAGGGAAGAAAGATCAAAAAGCATGTAGCCCCAAGGGACAGTTCTAATATCAAGCAGGATAAATCTAAATCACTAAGAATCATTACTAACTAACGTACTTGTGCTTGGTAATGCACGTTTAATCGTAACACATAAAAATCATGCCTTTGTTTACACTGAAGGAACACAACACAGACAGCAGTAACTCTATGTTTGGTTTTGCTAGTAGCATTGTTTACATAAATAATCATTAAAATGCAGCACTTCTGCACACCTAGAGGGTTTTACTACACTGCTAATCACGTAAAGAACTTAGAAAAGAAACTAGATGGGAACTTTCTAGGTATTTTAAAGTAAGGACATGGATGGTTTTGATTATAACTTCAGCAAAACCTGAATTATTATTTCTGGAACAGGCACAGAGGACGTTACAGATCCTACAGTCAGTGAGAACAAGATCAGACCCCAAAATGCAGAACCTACTTGAAAATGCATAATTCTTTCAAATGCAGGTTTTAGGTAAATACGTCCCACCTTTGACAGGAAAGGCTCAGATCCTAGAAACATTTATAAGCTCTCTGCCCTCGTTCTGGCAAACTTCCACCAGCATGAAAGGGAAGTTCACCTAAGCAAAGTCAAAACAGGGACTTTACAGCCCGGATTTCAACACCTTTTTAATATTGATATTGACAAACAACTCTTACACAACATGAATTCCAGCCTCTGAGCAATTAAATAAATAAGACATAATTCTTTAAAACATCTCAGAATGCTCATTTTAAATATTTTCTGCAAAATTACCACGGTAGGTAGATACTAGTTTCTCACTCCGAGGCCACTGCCATCCAAGAAAACATGATTTTCCAATTCAGTGATTTTTGCTGTGCTCCTCAGTTCTACTCAAGTTGATTTTTCACCTGCCTTTGGAACAAATGCACACACACAAACAGAGGCTGCGTGTCCAAGCACTGCCCCAGTGCGAGCGTAATTTCCCATCTACAGAGCTGGTCACTTCTGGAGGCTAAGTAAAATGATATTGCCACACATTGATATATTGGCCAAAGGAAGGCAAACATAACAATGCTAAAGCTTAAACTCATTTGAATAAACTGTGAATTTCTATCACATATATTGTTTCCTTTATCAAATTGGAACTACTGGAGCAAGAATACCAAGAATGCCAACATAAATCTAGATCTGTTACAGCCAGTTTCTCCAATTTATTCTCAGAAGCCTTAATGACAAAAAGTCAAAGTTCTTCTGTTTAGAGAAGAGATTAGGACAAGGAACACTGGCGATAATTTTTTGCATTAAAATAAAGATCCGTAGAGAAAGAGATCAGGTATTATAAAGAGATTGAAGCAAAGCACAAAATGCTATTTTATCTTCTAAAGAAAAACAAGGAAGACCACAAGTGGATTAATAAACACTAAGGAGTAAAAGCCAATAAAATCTGCGCACAGCCTACGCGGGAAATAGATCTTCATTATTCATGGCAGAGTACTTTACACTTTGGGCAATCTTTTCCAGAATTTAAAACCGTTCCACAAAGACACATTCCAGCCTCTTTTATGATTTGCGTTCCACAGGTTCTGCTCCAAGATAATGGATACCAGACTATACAGATCAAAAATTAACAGCGATCGACAACTTTTCTAACCTATCTGGCACTAAATGGTAAGTAACAGAAACATAACAAACAAATACGCTTATTTTAAATCTAACAGATGCTGAATCCAGACATATTTAACTTTAAAATAAAATTGATAAGAATTAAAAAAAAATAAAAAGCCTTACTACAGACTGCAATCAATTTGGAGACAATGACATTCTATTTATAGCAACACTTTTAACATGTTCTAGTCTTATATTATTTATTCAGATCATTCCTATTACAATGAAATATTAATGGTGAGAAAGTGGTTACTCTATTAAGGAGCCACCCTATGTTTAGATTTTAATATTGATCTCCACCATTCTGGAATAATTAATCAGTCTGCACGAAACTGTATTTGTCTGACTTTGTGTTACGTGACTATCAGAAGTTTAGCATCTTTCCCGCAACGATGCCGTGATTAAATTTATATTTTGACCTATTCCTAAAGGCTATTTAGTTATTCCAACAGAAGGGGGAAAAGGGGATACCGCCACTTTAAAAGCTTCAATCTCTTTGACATTGCTGGCAGTGTATGGGAACATTAATGCATCTGTCATGATAACAAGCTAAGAATAACATCTAGACATCAAACCGAGCAGAGAATCCATCTGAAGTGATTCATTCAGATCTGTCTCATTGATTTATTAAACACAGGGCAACATCTGCAGCCTCACAGAGCCGCTTGGCAAAATTAATGCAAGATCAATTCAAATGGAAAAAAGTGCAAAAGAGATAAATCAAAACACAATTTGCATGCAGTTCCACAATCAGGCTTATTGGGTGCAAATGCTCAATTTCCCTCCCAAAGCAAATGAGTTTAAATGTTGTTTTATCTTTGTAGAATTGTGTGATTTGGAGTGACAGTGAAGAGTTCTGCAGGTTGAAATGGTGAAAAGAAAAAAAGGAGAAGAAATGCTTGCAAAGACCTTTTGAATATGCAACAAGAATATCATTAATACCTAATTGTTTAGCTTTTTTGTCTTTGCTACAAAAACACAGTATTTTTCAGTTGTAGAAGTCTCAGTAGGAAATTACATATGTATTATGCATATACACATGCAGGAATCATACAAATACTCCATTTTGAAGGAAAAGCATGTTACACTTCAACTGGGGAGCTCTGGTGCTGTGAAAAAAGGAAGGGAATTTGAATCAAGGCTTCTCCAAATTAGATATGCATCTGATGAAAATACTCGAGTCTTTTAGTAGTTTTGAACAAGCAAAGACTTTCAAGATGCCCGAAAAGAAAGAGGGAATTTTTCCAAAAGTACAATTAATCTGCTCAGAAAGTGGAAAAATTCCTTTCTGCATCTCTAGCAGAATCCACTGTGCTAGCGATCTCTCGAGAACATTATAAGTGAGTCTCCTCTCCAAAGAGGAGGAGGAAACTAAAAAAAAAAAAAATTTGTTTTTACTTTAACATGCTAGCACCTCCAAAATTCTCAAGTTTGCCCAAGTCCGAATGCATACTAAACACTTGGTCAAAGAAGTTTATATCATCAGAGGCCCACATTTAAAATGAATACACAAGAAAGCTCTGTGCAGTGCTACATGACTGGATTGCTTTAATTATAATCTTGACATCATTCTCCTAATAAAAGGCAGAATATTGCTGACTATAGGGTAGCTTTTAATAGACAACATGACTAGACCCTCATTATCTCGTAAAATAAAATGTCTGCATTTACTGCCTAAATTCATTTCTAAAGCCTTTTATTGTTTGTGAATAGCCAAAGTAATAGAAAATATTAGCTTAACTGGATACTTTAAATCATTAAAAAAATAAGGCACATACTGAAAGGCTGTTTCTGGGCAGTATTCTTACTACTCACCGACTAATCCAAACCAACACTATGTTTTTTTTCAGTAGCCAACAGCATCCATCAAATACAGAAAGCCTGTAGAATTGCTTACGAGCACATTCATATAATCCTAATTTTAGGGATTGATATATTTACCATCAGAAAATCCATTCTCACTAGAGTTTTAAATTTCATTTTGAAATAAAAATCAGTATCAATACAGATTTATATTTTAAGTAAACATTATGCTTTACTACTAAAATTGAGCATGTGTCCATAATTTGAGTAGATAGGCTGCACTCCCTATTCACTTGAAGATGCTGCCTGGAATGAAATCAATGGTTAGTTTCATTTTACAAACCTTGCTTCTAAATTAAATTACATGATGATGACTAATGACAAGCAAAGTTCAGAACATTCTGTTTACATGTGAATGAAAATTATACGTGGACTGCTCGAAAAAATACAAAGGTTCAAGATGCCAGATAGAGGTAACTCAAGTTACATACGCAGACCACGAATACACAAAAAAACCCTTTCGCTTACAGGTGTATTTCTCTGTAGACAAGCTGAACTAAACTAAAACAAGACAGAACAGAGGGAGCAAAAGAAGTAGAGGTTCTTTTTTCAATTGCACATAATTGATGGTGCGCAATGCAATTAAATAAAAGTTAAAAGTGTACACTACTAACCTAAGACATGTTGACTTTATAAGGCAACTAACAGTGAAAACAACGATAGCATTTCTCACTGCTTTTTCTGGTAGCTCTTGAGTGTAATGCAGTATGTCTACAGCATTCAAATATGTAAAAATCTCTATGAATTCATATATATGTAACAAAAGCAACACAAAAATATTCAGAGTTGAGAAGAATGCTTGAATCATGCAGTGGAACAACATATATTGAAGGGCTTGCTTCTAAAAGATGTCATTTTGTCCAAGGCTTAACTTCTCCGGTACAGGACCTAAACACTGTATGTATAGCTGTAATAATAGTTCTACCATGTTCTACTTGTTTATTACCATGCACTGCAGCGGTTCCCAGGTCAATTCACAGCAAACAAAAATTACATCGTTCACGTATTCAGCTATTTTTATCCAACCTTCCCTCCCATTAAGTACGGGCTGTTCAAAAAACAAAAATAATCAGTAAATAAAATGACATATTAAGCATTCAATTAGCATGATGGAATACAATTCGCATTATTCAATTACAATACTTGAGAAAAAGTTTCCTAGGTACTGGTAACACTTACAATGCATTACACCTGAAACCATGAATGCAAAACCCTACGCTACCAGGATGTTATTCGAACCGGGGGCATTTTCAAGAGATAAAAGCAAAGGCTGAGCCATGTTTTGATAAATGAGGATCACTTCAGGGAATTTAAAAGGACCTAGGCTTCCTGAACAGGTACAAATACACAGTGTTTTCCCAACTAGGGAGGGGGAGCCTGTGCTTGCACACGTGTTGAATGCACTGTCTCAGCTGAGAGCTCTGACTCCATTCAGATGCGTTTCTGCCCTATTAGATCCTCCCCCCACCTCATCTCCAGCCTTTGACCAGGTCTTCGTTCCACTGACTACTCCTTTCAGACCCTCTCAGAAAATTACTCAGCTCCTCACTTCCAGCTCCCCTGGCCTCCCTTCTCAGCTGCTCCTCGAATTACTTATTCCCTTACCCTATCACAGCCATAAGTCTTTGTCAAAAGAAAAACAAAAGAAAAAAGAAAAAAAAGACATGAAATACAAGTTTTAAGCATTTAACACTTAAGCATTTTTGGATCTTAAATCACTGGTTTCAAGAGAGCAAAAATCATGAGAATGCATCTAAAGGCTGCATCATCAAATCATATCTTGTATTTCCCTAAGGAGAAACTTTGGCACAGTCACAGAAATTAAAAAGACTTATTTCTTTAATGGTCAACTTTCATGCTAGTCGAGTTTCAGGAACATTTCAGATAAGCATTTGCATGCATAATGTGCGCCTTAGCAATCTTCTATTAATTTTATTCAAATGCATTAGTCTCAGACCCTATTTATAACGCCCTCAGTTTAAGAAGGCAGTAGTTGTGATGTCACAAAAGTGCATGACATGAAAATAAACAGGGAGAGGGAGAAGGTGTTACAGAAACAGAACACGAGCAAGAGAAAACGCACATACTTCGAATAAAAAGATCTCGGAATTGAGCGCAAACATCTCTAAAATGTTACCTGCAACAGAAATTAATTTGAAACAATCCCACGGTGCTATTCGCGAATGGATGCCTGCTCTGCTCCTGCTGCAGCTCGCAGCAGCGACAGCAGGATCAGGCCCCAAATTAGCGCGTAATTAAGGTGCTATTAAAAAAAACCCACAACAACCCACGACCCGTCCAGCGCGTTCAGTCCTAAACAGTTCGAACTAGTGGCACAGAAAACAAAGTTACTGAAGGTTTGCATGCCGCAAGTCAGATATCGCACCCAAAGCTCTCTGCAACAACCTCCGTGAAGAAAGTTTCCTGCCAGACAGAAAGCAGAAGCGCATTGAAATGCAAATGTTTCCGAAGAGGTACCTCAGGAACTGCTGAGCTAGTAAATGTCATCTCCAAACACCCTGTCTTACATCCTACCCCACCGCACTATGTATTCCTATTAAGCCCCGAGAGGGTTTTTGTGTTTATTAGATCATTATCATTTCTAAAGGCAGCAAGCTATGAGGTCACAAACCGGGATTATAACCCCGAGTATGAAGGACGCAGCAGGGATCTCCCATGAATACAACTCGCTCTGGGCTTAGTGATTTAAGCACGACAGGGCAGGGGCTACGGCCACCCCAGACCTCTCGACTGCATGACGTAAAATCGCTCCGGCTCGACACCGAGCAACAGTTTGCCCGTGAGCTGCCCAGCCTCCCCCGGCGGGCATCTGCCGGCCGCAGCCCGCGCTCACCTCCCGGCAGCCGGAATCCTGAGACGAACGGAGAGTTTCAGCGGGAAAAAAAAAATATATATAAAGGAGAAAACTTCCAGGCATTTTTTTGTTAGGAGTGTAGACGGGACCTATCTGCTTTCCCTGCTCGAGGAAAAAAGTTTGAAGCCCGGTGTGCGGAATCGCCCCGCTGCTCGGCGGTCCCAGCCAGCCCGGCGGCTGCAGGAATCCTTGCCCGGAAAGTTTTCCGCGGCGGCACCGCCGCGGGGCTGGGCTCGGCCCGGCTCCCCCGCACCTCAGCCCCGGCTCCCGGAGCAGCGGCCAGGCCCGGCCCGGCGCTCCCCAGGCAGTGGGGTCAGCGCGCAGCGCCCCGAGAGGACTTCCCCCCCACAACC
>JAAGNO010001307.1:0-51135 GCA_033439905.1 Ceryle rudis
GGTGACCGTGTCTATCAGCCCGTCACGGCCCGGCCTGGCCCCGTGGGCAGGCCGCCGGCAGCCGGCTTCGCCGCGCCCGGGAAACAGCGGCTGGAGCGGGAGGAGAGGGCCTGGCCAGGCCCGCGTCGCTATGGCGACGGCACGGGGCTGCTGCTATGGCGGAGAAGGAGGGGAACGGTGAGGGTAAGGCCGGGCCGGGGCCGAGGCCTCCCGCCCTGCGGAGTGTGCGGGAGGGCTGGCGGGGGGGACGGCCCGCCAGCGAGCACCGGTCGAGTGGGGCCCGCCCCGCTGCATACTCCGGTCTCCGGCGGCGACAGAGAGGGCGGCTGAGGGTCTGCCCTGCCCGGGGCTGGTGCCAGGATGGCACACGGACACGCACTGAGAAACACAGACAAATACATATAGACATATGTGTGCGTATTTGTGTTTATGTGCACGTATGCATGTATGTGTGTATATATACATGAATGCATGCACACATGTATACTTAGACACACTTAGAATACACCCCAGCCCCCACGTATGCCATTCAAAGTGGCCACACCACCGACTTCACCTCAGGCCTACACCACCCACATCTCATGGCCAGGGGCTTCTCCCCAGCACCCCCTGTCATGGGGGAGCCCACCTGCAGTGCCTGCTGTACTGCCTGCTGTGGCCGATGCCACCCATGGGAAATGGCCACCGGTGCTGGCACACAGGGTGCCCCTGGAGTTGATGGTGGCAGGGCCAGCTGCCTTGTCATGGTGTGGGGTGGCTTCCAGAGCAGCTGGGACAGCAGAACCAGCTGCTGGAGCCAGTTGGTCATTGCCATTTGCAGACTTTTCTGGATGCATCGGGCTCTCTCTGCCAGGAAAAAGTAATCTGTGCTGCTGATAGAACCATGACTTATTTTTAGAGACAAGTGTGTACTACTTTAGGGAGTGTTGCCAGAAATTATATTTTACAGGCTAAAGGTAATTCTTCCTGCAAGGATATTTAAGTATCATTTCAAGGAAAACACACTTTCTGTAAATCTCACAATATTGTGACTTCTAAACCCCATCCTTTCCATAAGTAAACTTATGTGTTTTGTAATAATTTGCAAATTCTGAACATTGTATGTGAAATAATCTTGATATTGGATTATTTTCTATTATCTAGGAAAAAACCTACTGTATTCCATAGGAAAGCCCTATATAAATAGTTGATGTTGATGATGCTGAATAAGTAATTTGATTTTTTAGAAGTATTTCTAGTGTGCACTTTTTAGTATAAGTAACTTGCAGAAGTTGAGAAATAAGACTGATGTAGCTTCAGTGAGGACTGTTCTAAGAGTATTATTTCGTTTATATTGTTTTTCACTTTTGTTTGGTCTTGTGAAAGCATATTTTTTGCATCTTTCCAGTTTTGCAAATGAAGCTGTGACATGGTGCTGGCAGAGATGGATAAAGATGTTAGGGTAACAGCCTAGAAGTCTGCTGAACCATCTAAGAAGAGAGAATTTGGTGCTCTGTCAGGATAACGGTAATACGAGAATGACAGAATTACCGAATGTTAGGGGTTGTAAGGGACCTTGAAAGATCATGTAGTCCAACCCCCCTGCCAGAGCAGGACCACCTAGATTAGGGAATCTCAGGCTTCATTTATTTTGGGTACCTATAAGCATGAAATTGAGATTTTGCGCCATTTTGTCAATCCACAGGCAGAAACTCTTGGAGAAGGAAGGCTGTGGATTTTTGGTTGCTTGATTAATGGCTTTTAATGTTGTTTTTATAGTTTCAAAGTGAGACTACTTTGTAAGAAGATTAATTACTGTATTGCTGAAGATAGACTACTAGTTTTTTTTTAAACTTAATTCTTAAAAAAAATCCTGTTCCTAGTAGAGTAGCAGCTGTCATCTTTTAGGGGAAAATTGTGCTGTCATTCGAAGTGACCTTGACCCAGTAACTCCATTTCTGTCCCTAGCAGACTTCCTGATGGATAATGGAAAATGGCATACTGGGCTTTAGCTTCCTAACTGTAGAATGAGGACAAGAACCTGGATCACACGGACAAGGCATCTGACTTACCTTCCATCGCTCATGAATATCATAGTTAGTAGGCAAACCAGTTGTTCATTGCCCTATAAAGGTGGCTCGTTACTATAAACAAGGTTGAGGTAATCTAACAGTCAGTGTCTCATTAAACTGCAGAAGCAATCCCATAAGAATAAATTGCTTACACCCATTTCAGAGTTGCTATTAGACTTCTTGCAGATAGCAGTTAGAGGTTTAATTAGGATTCCTCCATTCCAGATTCACTCATCAATACATGCTTTCTTTCAGCAAGCATTCCACATCTATGCAGACTGCAACTTTTACTTTATTATGCTTCAAACAGAAAATAACGTTACTTATATTGTCAAATAATTAGTCTTTAGGGTATTCCTCTTGGTTCTTTGTAGAACTGCAATTCCACCAGCTTTCATGGTAAAGGTTTCCCTGAGGTCCTATTATTATCAAGTCTTGTCTTCTTCAAAGTTAAAATGCCTGCTTAAATATTTTACAGATGTACACGATGTACACAAGGAAAAACCGTGAAAGGCCAAATCCTGCAACCTCTTATACTTCACGTTACTCACATATTACCCTTTATCTTACACAATTCTTGCGAATAAAATCTTGTATGTACGTAAGTTTTAATGGGATCATACCCATACTATCTGTAGCTACATGTTTTATGTATGAATTTATGTCCCTGCATTTGTGCTTTCAACATTGTTTAATGTTTTTTCTTCGTACCCATCAGATTACGCTAGACTGCTTAATCTTTCTCTTCTGTATATTTGTCTGTATCTTCCCTTCTGTTTCTTTTCCTTTTTTTTGCTACTTAATTCAGTCTGTCTGTTCTTCCATTTGCTCTCGGATGCTTTCTTTGTAATTTGACATAACATGTCAGACTTTCTAACTTTTAATACCTCTGATCTCAATACTGATGTTACTAGAACCTGAAAGCAAAATGTCAGACCAGTAGTGCCTCGAGTAGAACTAGACAGAAGACAAGACATATTTTTCTTCAGCTGGCATTTAAGAAATCACATGGAAGTACATAAAGGAGAGAAGGCTCAGTGTTCCTGTTTCATTATGATAATGTTATGTAATTGATCACTATTACAGTTTTTCTAAGGCCCTATTCTATGTGCCTGTTAGTGCTCATTTAAATGCAATTAATAAGTCATGAATTTTAATCCAAAAGGAAGTATATTAAACAATTTGAACTCCTGTTTCACCCACTTATGCCCATATGAAACTGAATAACTAGTTCTGGATAACAGATGTCCTTCAGAAAGATACCTGATTCTGATGCAAAGGCCTACAGAGATGAAGAATAACCATTCTGTAATCATGGTTTTCTCTGGTAAATGATTAGTGCTTGTTCTGGGTAGTTTGAGTACAACTATAATACGTAATCAGGCTTCACAGATCCTCTTCCCCACTTACGAAACAGTTGTGGAAGTTGTTAGTGGAGATGGGAAAGAGTTTTCACCCTGACTGTAGTGCCTTATGTAAACATAGTCACAGTGTGCTCAATCATATATAACATATATATTTGCTTTTTAACTGCCCCGATTTGCCACCTGGCATGCTGGTGGAATCTGACATTTGCCAGAGTTTACATTTGGTAAGAACTAGCTACATATATATCCCATTCCACTACTACCTTCCTGCAAAGAATCAGAGCTTCACCAGCTCTGCTGGATCCTCCTGGAGTGCCTGGAGGTGGGATCCAAACCATCCCTCTCTATGTCACCTGGATCTGCCTGGATTCTGTATTGCTAGAGATACTGAAAATGCGCTATCACTACTCGTTCTGCTTTAATACAGTTGCACATCCAAGCTTAGAGAGCCTGGTAGCTGCCACGAGCGCTGTAGGCAGTTGTAACCATTAATTCTGCTCAGAGCACACTTAATTAGTATGGGAGTTTCAAACGTGACACGGAAAAGCGCTTAAGCTGTGTACGGCTTTGGGGAATCCCACTGAATGGGATAATATGATGCACATGACACTTAAGCACATGAGTGCACTTAGGGTCTTGCTATATTGAGGATTGTAAAATGTATTTTTGAGGGTTTCATGAAAAAGCATGAGCATTGGAAAGGTACAAAAATTATGGATTAAACAGTCACAATAAACCTTCAGGCTAAAGGAGTCCATCAGACAAATTATCTCTAATTTAAAAAGTGACAGTGTTTCGTTTATGGAAAAAAATGTAAAATTAGTATGAGTGGATAAAAATAAGTAGCTTTCATAGGGCTCAAGCAAGCAATATTTCAGCTCTAGAAGAAAATCTGAATATATGAGATCACTTAGGAAATCAGTCTGCAGTCTTATCATGGTGAAATTTACAGATGAACACTATGAATATTTTTATATCCTCTTGTTGACATCAGTGTGAGAAATTACATGAAGAGAAAAGTTTATAGCTTTTATTAGAGCGTAATGGAGTTTAACTTGACATCCGAGTTATGTTTTAATATTCGTACTTACTTGAGAGTGAAACAAAAAATAAATTATGTCCATCTCCCATGGACAAACATGGGCTCTAGATTTGATCCTTTATGACTAGACATCTGCAGTAAAAGTTGATCTCAAATGGATGTAGAATAGGTAATTGCAGATTGACAGGTTTCTTGTTTCCATGGTGCATAAAATGGCAGAAGTTTTTCAGTTTGGCTCTACTTTTAGATGACTTATTGAATAAAAAAATTGGCTGGTGTGCCGAAAGGCTTTAAACTTTTTTGTCTTTTAAACAATGCCAACCAGCAGATACACAGTGCTGATGAGCTCTAGAACTCCCACAAATTATCTTTCCAACAATAGTTAACATGTTATTAAGAATTTCCATGTCTACATACTAATTATTCTGAGATCTGAGAGGATGGGGTTTTTTTTTTTTGCAATTTAGGAGTACCTTTATTTTGTATGAACAGCTACCAATTCATTCCTGTTGGCAAAAAAATGTGTTGGGCTAGAGGCTGTGAAAGGTAAATGGTCTTTCGGGTATCATGATGTGACACGAACCTGTTGTAGAACATGTTCAACAGGGAGCCCATGGGCTTTAGCTCCCAGGTGCGAGGTGGCCATGCAGACAAGGGTGCTAGTCACACCACAGCTATGCCCCAGCCAAATCCTGGTATGCGGTCCAGCTGCCACTGCTGCCTTTTCTGCCATGAGTATCTGGTTGAGGTGGGGGCAGAAGCTGAAAATAGCTCCTACACATCTTGCAAGGTATCCCAAGGGGAGAAATAGATGTGGCAGCAATGTGTGGGGGTGGGCCTTGTGCCTGGTATGGCAGAGATGGTGGAATGGTCACGGGACAGTCAGAGATGGAGCTGGGGATGCTGCAGAAGATGGCCAGAAGAGTGGGGAGCAATCTACGTGGAGCTCACAGGTGCCCAATGCCGGGGTAAAAGCTATTTGCCTTATAGGGACAGGAGGTCCTAAAACCAACCTCTGGCCCCCATGGCTTTTGAAATTGGATTTAGTGCTACCTGGCAGGTCTTGGGATAATTATTGTTATAAATAATCTTTAATTGTAAATGTTCATCTTTAAGAAAATAGACTCCCAGCTTTTTGGAAATGGGACCTCCTTACTGTTCAGTGTTACATAGGCACGGGTGTGTGAAAGCCTCACAAACAGAAGATTGGAAGAGATTTCCATCAGTCTAGCCTGGGGCTGTATGCGACCATAACTTTCAAAAGCTTACCAAGCTCCATCTTAAAAATGGTAAGGATGTTTATGTTCCTCGTATAAGGTTGCAGGAAGTTCTGGACCATTACTGCTGATGGTCAGGTTGAAATAAGACATGAATTCTGAAATTTATCCATGAACAGCTTGTATCCTTTTTTTTCCCCTGTTTGCCAACTTTCTCCTTTAGCTTAGCCTGCCTCAAATGGTCTTATAAGTCTTTTTCCCCATTGATCATAAATGTAAATGTCTTAAATTTGTAAGCTGAAATGCTGCTCAAATTCAGAATATTACCCTTAGGCAAACAAAAAGAAAATAGATGGTCCGTATTTATTGACAATATGTAAAGAAAGTTAAGCATTCTAAGTGATACTTTCAAGACACCTCCTTAAAAAACAAGCAACTGCAGCAAACTGCTGTAATCTTTGCCATTTTGGTTCACTGTAACAGTCTTTCTTCTCTTGGAAGGGATGCTTCAAAGACCTCATGCCAGAGTAGTGCAGATAGAATTGCAACCAGTCTAGGAACTATTTTTTAAATGAATTTGAGACCCTGTCGGGCAAATTGAAGGGCTGGTGATGCATTCCATAGTAACAGTATGTATTAAAAGTCAAATTGAAATCCCTTCATTCTCCCATTATATTGTAGACAATTACAGTTGTTCCAAAAGAAGCAAGTTTACAGACTGCTATATTCTAGCAGCTCTACTGTGTTGCTGGAGTTGAACTTTATAATGGTGTATGTTTAAAATAAATTAATTCTCAGACCAGTAACATCCTCTTGATTCTGGTCCCTGGTTCCTGACCAGTTGACAGTGTGCAGCAGCAGTTTAGTAGGCATATTCAATTTATGGGACGTTTGGTGCTGCCACATGTGCAATCAGAGGTGCATGCATGCTGGGGCTGTCCTGTGTCATTGGCAGTGAGCTGCTGTGTGCCAGCAGCCTGTGCATTACTGCATTTTGGGGGAGCTTGGTGTGGCGCGTATGTGTTGTAGGCTGTGGGTGTCGGAGATGTCCTTTGTGGCTCTGCCATCCATGTCTGGGACCAACACTGTGGAGAGTCCAGGCAAAATGGAGACAAATGCTTTCTATGACCACATGGCTTAGCAGCATGGGTTGTGTTCTGCCAGCATCATGGCCTATGTACGCTCTTCCTTTTCAGCAGCAGCTGGAGGCATAGCAAGACTCTTAATATCACCAGGAGAGCTATATATGCTTGCAGGGCAGTTTACTGTTGGTGATGAAAGAGTGTAAGTATTGGCTAGACATAACTCATTATATCCCAGGTGTAGCTGAGATGAAAGATATGGAACAGATTGCAACAGTGGAGACTACTGTTTTTGTGAGCTCTGAGCTGAAACAGGAGTGGTGACTGGTAGGACTGCCAGAGTTAGGATTTCAGGCATGTGCAAGACATCCCTAATAGCGATCTATGATAAATTTTTCTCTGCGTTATGAAAAGGGAAACTGTGTGCAGCCACTATTGACTTAAAAAAGTGTCACAATTTTTTTCAAGGTAACAGATGTCAAAATCTGACTTTTCTTTCACTTCACTTCAGGAAGGATAATATCATGACTTTCCTCAAGTATAACATTAATTATACGTTGTCTGTGAATCACAAGTGTACAGGAGGCAACCAGAGCTATGCATAGATGGAACTTCCTTGCTTTCTTTGGATGACTGGAGGCATATCTCTACATCCTCTGCTCGGAAAAGATCTTTATATCAAAAGGAAAGATTTTCCTCCCTTACTCAGCAAGTTGTTTCACTGCCTTCAGTGTCAGTTGTATGCAGTCGCAAGTATTTGGCAGCTTGTCTGCGGACACCAGCCAGCAGGAGAGCTTTGTTGTCAGAGCTGGACCTGTGCAAATGTTTAGGGTGAGTGATATTACTCAGAGCTTGCTCTTTTGGCTCATGAAGCTTCGTGAAGTCAAACTCAGCCACTGGTTGAGTAGCTGCAAAATGATGATGTACGTGGCTGGCTGAAATCTAGGTCACAATTGAGATCTTTTAGGTCAATTTGGATACATGTTTGTTCCTGAGAGTCCTTACTGCATGCTGTTTCTAAAGTAATAATCTGTGGAACTAAAGCAGAACAGCTATGGCCAGGTGCTTGGGAAGACAGGCAGGCCAAAATCCTGAGACCCATGGTTGAATGTTTCATACTATGTCCTGACTGTTGCTCTGAAAATGTTGCAGATACTCCTGACATTTTGACAGCTTATCAAATGAAAATGTGTGTTGTTGTGATCTGGGACACAATAGCTTTTGCTCTCTTGTAAGACCACTGCAACTGTCCTGTCCCAGAGTCTTGAGGCCTGCCTCATGCAATCCTTCCCTCCAGGAAGTGCATAAAGGCAAGACAGGTTCAAGGAAAAAAACTGTTTCAACACATGACCAAATATTAGGGGAAAAAAAAAAAAAAAAAAAGAAAGAAACTGGCTTTTCTGCAAGGAATCTACAACAACAAATGCACAAAGTGTGGGCAAACAGACTTGTGTGAAATCTGGGAAGAGAGAAACTGCGGTGGTCAGAGTAAGTGCTGCTGTATTTTGAAAGATGCTTAGGAGATCTGCTGAGCATTTCTTCTGTAGCAATGGTTCCAGATTATTTCAAGCTCTAAGACATTATCTCTGCTTTTTATGTGAGGTTTGGGCATACATGAGGTGTACCCTGTATGTATTCCTTCTATTTGGCAGAGCTATGTATTCTTCAGAGGATATAAAAGCAGTAAGCTTTATGTTACTGTTCACAGCATGACCCTGCACTATTTAATACAAAGGTGGCAGTGGGTTAGGATACAAGGAGTAAGGCGCTTAAGAAGGTCAGTTCAGGGCATTAGCTCTTACTATTGACTGTCTCAGAGCTCAGGGAGACTTTGTACTCAGGGTGATAAAAATCTGTTAGCTGTAGCTATAGGGAAAGGTGCAAGACAGAGCTATGAGCTCCAACAGCCAAGTGCCTATCACTGGGTACTAACGGCCAACAGACAGGGGGACAGTGGGAGATGGCAGGAGGAGCTCAGGGCTGTGCCTGGGTGGAGCTACACCCAGTCCTTAGAGCAGCAGTGGAACAGTAGTAAGTTGGAGCTGGAGGAGGGCTCTGGGTGCCAAGTATTTGCTTGTGCTCTTTCCTACTACTTACAGGTAGTAAGTAGTGTAAGAAGTAAGTGTGTACTTCTTCTGCACAGCATCACCCTGGCTGGTTAAAACAGAGAGCAGAAAACCTGCCTGTGTTGCTGTGTATGTGGTAATCCAATCTGCATTGCCATTTCCTGATAGAAGGGCTTCTGCCTGCTACCACCACTGAGGCAGGGGGTGGTGGCCTCCTTTGGAACATTTTCCTTGCCAATGTAAAAGAAATGCTGTAGCATGGCTTACAAATTACTAGAAAATGTGTCAGAACGTCTTGCAATTTAAACCTGAATTAGGCCAACTTGTGTCTTTCTTTTCTATATGTATTCTTTTCTGATGTATTTCTGGTCATGCTGCTAGATCCAGAACATTTCATCAGCTGGAGAATCTAGTGCTGTAGTCGAGTCCTGGCCTCCGCCTGCACACTTCTGTTCTCAAGGCCTGGACTAGCCTATCAGCTATGTGCTGCTATGGGCCACTACCTGGGCTTGTGGCAGCTCAGGAATCCCCGCCAGAGTCTGTCTTGTCTTAATTGCTTCAGGTTTGAGAAAATTGAACTCCAGTTGAGTGTTGCTAGGTAGCATTCCTTGATCATTTCCCAGGATTGCAGGCTTCTCTGCTGATGCTTATGAAGACTGATGCTTCATTTTATAGATATGCAGATATGGCGTAACTACAGAGATTGTATACAGTAACAACATCAGGGCATGTGTTACTGAGCATTTCCTGGGATGCATGAAATGCCCTCACTGACATGGATTGCCATGAAGCTGTGTTGCATAGTCAGACTAACTGCTTACAAGGGAGTGGATTTCTCCATAGCAAACCATATGATTGTAGCATCCTTCTCCAATATGTCCCAGGATTGTGTAGACTGAGTTTGCCCTCACCAGCAGGCAGCTCAGGAACACTTTGAGCAGCAAGAATGAGGATTTTCTTGCCTGTAGGGCATCAGGGAGACTAATCACACGTGCCACACCACTCGATGAGATGCAAAGATTGTGATGACAAAAGCACAAAGCTGGGAAAGGAGGTTCAGCAGAGCATATGGGTGCTATCCGGGAGGGACCAGTGCTCCCGGGTGAAGTGACCAGAGTCAGTTGTTGGTGTCAGCCACCTTTGCATTTCTCTGTAAGGAACTCATAGAGGTAACAGGAAGGTCAGAGTTGCAACCCCTTACCACATCCTCAGCACATGCTGCTCCTTTTTTTCTTTTTCAGTGACACTGAACTTGCAGTCCATCTTTCTCACAAGCAAACCTACACTGAAGAGCACTTTGTGTAGTTCTACAGACTGTAAGAAACACGTTATCATGATTCCTGCTGTGACCCAGTCCCACTCAGCCACTCCTAACATTTAACATTCCCTGGCTCTCTTCCCTTCACTTGCAAGTTCTGCTTGGTTATAACTACCTGCAGTAACTTAAGAGCAGGGTTTGTTGTTTGTGTGTAGGAAATCCTTATGCCTTTTATTTCTCTGACAACCAATTTGCAGTTGTCCCTTCTGGGGACCTCCAGAAAAAACTGGGTGGAAACAGGGTTATTAATACCTTTGTTCCAGAAGCCTGGGCACAAGGAGAATGTCAGTCTTGTAGTATAGGATGTGATGCAGAAAATAAAGGTTCATTGGTCGTCTCCACCATATGGACAATTTTGTGTTACAGCAAGCATCTGTCAAGGAATTTGCAGAGGTAGCAAGGCTATCCCTTGTAATTTGCCCTTCTCCATTCCCATAGGCAAATGCATTATCTGCAGCAAGCCCAGGCAGTGGTTGTAGTTCTACTGGGGCTTCATGCTGACATACTTTGCCATCTGCATCCCCTGGCTTTAAGAAATACAGTGCAAGGTCTGGACAGAGCAAGCAACCAGGATCCTGGTAAGGATATGGGAGGTTTAATGCAGCAGCTGTTCAAGCTGTTATAATATCGTTATGACTCAGAACAGTTAGGTATGAGTTGTCAAGTACTGAGGATGTAGAATGATCTCTGTGGACTGGTGTGGATGCTCTTTGCCTAGCACAGACCACGCAGAAAATTGTCATGGTGACCTACCATGAAGGAAAGAAGTACTTTTTGCATTGACGAAGAACCCTATTTGACCTGGAAGGGAGAGCATTACACAAGATTGACCACGACTCCACCACTTCTGTGAAGAGATAACTGGCACAAGAATTTTGTGAATGGTGGCTATTGGAAGCAGTGTGAACTGTGGATTTAAACACCTTTGGATGCACTAGGTGATGAAAGGCACTGACTATGGTTTGTTTTCCAGCTCGGCATGGCATCTTCCAAGGCCCATTTTGTTCTGTGTTACAGTAGTTAAAGAATTTTATGTATCTCCAATAGTTGCTGCCAACTGATTTTCACAAACTGGATATGTTTTGCATATTGGTATATTGTTGCATTTTTCAACTTTGAGGCTGAAATGCACAGTTGTGTATATATATTTTTAAGTCTGATAAACTTGTCAACTTCTAACTGAAATAACCAAATTATTTCCATTGTGGTTGATCTGAACTACTTTTATTTTTTTATTACTAGCATAATTCTATAAAATAATGCTCATTTTTATAGTCAAAGCTGGTGTTAAGATAGTGCTTAATTTTCTACATCACTTTATTATATATTTTGCCTATTACAATTATCTTATGTAAAGAAGACAAAAAGGAAAAATTGTGTTTAATATTTTTGTGTCAGAATTTTAAGTAGCTTTTGTAGTTAATTTTGGCACAGCCTTCATCAAATTGACAACCTGTATTTTATTATCAGACATCAAATTAATTACCTGATTTTTCTAAAACTCTATTTGCTGCTGGCGGTTCTGTTCTCATGGTTATTTGTACCATGTGCCGTAGGGCTGTGCAAAGATTGTTCTGATTGCTCCACTCTGAGAGCTCCATTCTGTGTATCTATTTTTAAATATGGTCCCTTTATTGTTGTTCTTTCTTAGTTTTCTGTAAGGCAGTTAGTGTGATGGAAACAACCAGGTAATTTTTCAGCTCTCACGTGTCCTACCATTAGGTATGAAAATAGGCTGAGGTTATGCTCTTAGTCCGAGGCTGCTCGCATACATGATGATGAGCGTCAGGCTTTGGTTTTGTTGATTCACACTGATGATGTGCTTTGCTTTTTTATCTAAATATCACATGGCATTTGCTGCAACAAACATAAACAATAGGGAGCAATGATATGGCTAGTTCTCAATAATTCTGAAAAACATGAAAGAAAAAGCTTTTGTTCTTCTTGAGAGTTCATTTTTCTTCTTGAGAATGCTTGAAAGTGGCCTCTGCCAAAACCAATTCAGCTTTTCTATTGTTCTGAAGGAAACAGACTAAAATTCAGATTGCCTAAGTATCATCTGTGATAACATGGGATGCTTCTCACCCAAGACAGAAAGCATTATCCCTTTCCTGAGTCTTCAGGCTATAGCTTGGAGTAGCTACCACTGTTAGTGAAGACCTCAGGCTGGTCATTTCTTCGGAACTGGCATATACCAAATTTCATGAAGCCATATCTTCTATCTCTTCATTCAATCTAAAGGGCAAATCTCAGGTAACACATTTCCCATTGGTCCTGTAAATACTTTACATCAACCTGTTTTCTTTAGATTGCAGTTCACGAATGGGTTTATCTCTTCTTTGGAGGAATCAATTTGCTCTTGTTTTTCTTCAAAATCTGCCTGATATTTATTTCCAGAATGAAGACTCTTCAATGAGCACATATCTTAAATGATTTCATTATATATCACAAGACACAAAGAAACAACATTCTATATTTTGCAAGCTTACAGTTTAATCATATTGTTCTTTTCTTCTCTAGTATCTAAAATATGAATATCATCCATGCTATAGGAAGTACAAAGTAGAGAAGAAAATAGTTCTCTTATCTCAGAATTTTTAGAGCACAGCATACAATTACTGTTTCAGCATATTAGGCTGACTATAAATTAAACTTCCCCTGGAATTAAGAAGGTCACTTGAAAAACTGTAATGTATGCATTTTCTTCTACAGGGCTGAAAGGTCTTGCCAAGAAGTCAGATTCAAATGGCCTCAAGATTTTTTTCTCCCTGTGTTACTTTTGCTCAGAAATTTCCTTAAAATATAATTAATTAAATACTGTAAGATTTTCTTATTTGGCTTAGGGCAAGGTCTCTCAATTATTTTGAAGTCAGTCAAGCTTCCCACACTTAACATGAAGACAACACAAACATTTGTGGCAGAATTATTTCAGGGAGTTGTATATTTTACTTTGCAGTTAGGAGCATGGGAATACCTTACGCTGTTGTCATCACCAAGAATTCATCTTACGACTTCACACTGGCTTTCCCCTTTTGTTCTGGAAACACATTGTCTTGATAAAACTGATGAGCTTATTTGAGGGTGTTTGAGATTTCACCTGTGCTGGCTGATGCTGAGTACTGTGACTGCTTTTTAATATCTCGACCTAGGTGATGGTCCAGTTAACAAGTTAGTTGTTTAAAAGACTGATTAGATCTCATAAGAGCTAATGGATAACCTCCTCAGAGTTGCGATTCTAAAGTCTCTTGCCGTTTTATTTTTGCTTCATAATTAAGCAAATATACATTGTACGTTTCTTGTCATTAGAACTACAGTGAGATTTGTTGGGTTTTTTCATTTCTTACGCCCTTATTTCCATTAGTTGTTTTCTGAAGGATTTTGGAAGAGATCAGATGAAGCAATGGCTGCAAACATCAAAGACAAATGTCTTTTGCTTTTTAGTTCATCTCTTTCATCCTTCTGTCCTATACACCTAGATAATAATTTGGGAATCATGCTTAAAGGGAACATGGTATTCTTTAGGAATAGCAGCAGTCTCCCTTTTTACCGAGGAACTGTTCTTGCATCTTGACACATTTCCAGGATTTTATCTCCATATTAAATCTGTAAGGAGTAAGATCTGTTTAGCTATTTCTGCTAAACTTGTCCAAACTTTTTTTTTTTTGACCATGCAGTAGTCTCAGTTTTTAAGCAGGGATTTCACACTTACTTTTTTTGTACCTTTTCCACCTCCACCTGGCTCGGATATTCCCCATAGCTCAGCCACCTTCTCACCTCTCCTTTTTGACTGGCATTGTAGGCAAGACAGAGAGTGTTACTTGCAATTTTGGGGATGATGGGAAGAGCTAGGATTTGCTGAGGTTGATCGTAGGGGCCTTATGGAAAAGTGTTGGAGCAGTGTGGAGAGGGTGGTTAAATACTGTAGCTTGGATCTGTGAGCAGAAAGTTCAGTGAAGTCAAGTGGAGATTGCAAGGGGCTTCAGGACTCACATTTTCTCATGTGGCTGCCTGCACAGTCATGTCCCCTGTTGTGTCATGTCCTGTTGCCTTCTTAAAAATGTGCTGCCTTCTTCATGGCAGTCCTTGCATCCTGTCTCCGGTTTTTCAGATTTCAGGGCCATGGTTGCTACCTGTTTTTTTGGTTGAAATGATGCCTAGTGGGAAAGAGAAAAAATAGCGGTAGAGTATGTAGCCATTGGTATGATTCTGTACTTCTTGCTGTTAAACCCTGGTTGGTGGATGGGGAGATCTACAAAAGAGCTCTTGATAACAACACTTTTGAATAAAACCAGAACATCAACATGTAAGTGGCTCTGAAGCTGTCACTGAGTTGGGGTTAGCTAATTGTGTCCCTTGTCCTTTCACACTGACCAGTTCAACAAGGCAGCCCCATGTGAGAAAGGTTCCTGTCACCAGAGACCTCGGGGGTTTCCGCACACCTCTTTGTAGCCGTGACACAGTACCATGAAGAGAGGGTGGAGGAATTAATGACATGTTCACATGCATATAAGATTTTAAATATAAAATTGACTAAATTTATTAAAGTATATCTAGATTATGTTTATAAAGATTAATGTTTCAAGTCTGTTGAGCATTAACACTAATAAAATCAAGTCCACTGGTGCTTCCACAAATCAGCCATTAATTTTACTCTTTACATAGCACAAAAAGAGTTTCAGGGTATCGCATTATGTAAATAGGTTTATCAGGCTGTACTGGGACTAAATCTTTTACTGTTAGCAGCAGACAGATGCTGTTCTTCAGTATTTTAAGTGGTTGTTTAATGTTGTCCTTCCTGTTCTTGTGATGCCTCATTTTTCTGCACATAATTTCTCTTCAGTGAAAGAAGGATTGGCTTTTCGAACCATCAGAGCAACTGGTCCAGAGGAAGAAAAGAAAGCAAGCTCATACAGTTAAAAGAATGGCAGAGTCTAGCAAATTATATCAACTAGAAATCACTTTTTAAAATGTTGATTACTCAAGAGTCTGGCAGAGCCATATCTACTTAATTGCTTCTGTTCCCTATGAAGACTGAATCTGTGGTCTTTAAAGAAATGTCACAACTGAGGCAGGTGTACTGCTTAAGGGATGCCTTCAGATGGGCCTCAGAGTGCTGGGGAACAGTCTGGACAATCTGAAGAGGAACAATTCAGTCTGAAAGAACCAGCAGAATTAATTTGGGACTCCCAGCTCCCTGCCAGTCTTGCTTAACTGTCAGTGTCTAGAGCTTTATCTAAACAAACTGGGAAAATAGCAAAGGATAGTACGGAAGGGAAACTGGTAGTGAGTACACTTTTCAGTTAATGTAACTGAGGAATGGATTTTAAGACGTTTTGTCTTCTTACTGCTTATGTGGTAGGAAAATAAATGAGAAGGACAAAATGAGAAAAAAAGACAAGTATCTGAAGCATACTAGCAGCATAAAAGTGGGAATAGTATATCATCCCTACAGGATGCATTTGAGGGAATAAGTAGTTGTAGGTATTTTTTGTCATGGTAGGTTTCAGTATTTGTTTGTTTAAACCACTAGGAGTAATCAGATACTTTTATCTTTGATAAAATATATTGTTGTTCTAGTTAGTAGAATAACTGAGTGTAATTTTTTTTTTTTTGGTTCAATCAGAATGGAGGTATTTCTGCCCTGAAAACTGCTAGAAAATTGCTCCACAGGGCAGCATGAAACATTCATTGATCTACCCATGGAGCAGAGTATCCTTATGCAGAGATTTCAGTACATTAGATCATCACATCTGCTGGGTTAACTGCATGTCTGATCTCTTGATGCCCTTCTGGAAGGCATAATTTAAAATCGTTATCTATTACTTATCCTAGAGCGGGATTTCATCTTTTTCTACCTCTTAAAGAGAGGTTTAGAGTGAATCATGATAGCCTACAGATAACTAGCTTTGCCACCCTGAACTATGTTGAACATCTTTGTCTTGGGGACAACAAGAAATTTTGTCAATACCTTATTAGTTGTTCACTCATTTCACAGAGTCTTTGGGAGGACTACAGTATATTAAATTTTCTTCCATGGATCTGGCTTCTCATCACAACTTCCTCTCAGTTCTTGGAAGAAGTATAGATGATCTGGTACCTAGACTAAATCATCAGGTTCATTTAATTTCAGGATCTTTCTTTGCCAGCCCTCTTGAGACATGAAAGATTAATGTATACTATTTTCACGGAAGGCAAAGCTTGAAAAGGCTGGGTGGTTACACAGTTCTAGTACTGAAAATGTTTTCCTGCCCTCCCCTGGTTAATTTTTATTTCTACTGAAGGCTCACATCAATCCAGGAATATACAGCTATAAATATTCCTTCAGCATTTCTCTATTGCAAGACATCATGTACAATCTAAGTGCCTGATCTCAAGAACTAAACTTTAACATTCTGCAGTGGAGACTGGATCCAGGACTCTCTGGAAGGTCACTGAAAAAACTTCTATAAAATTTAGTGGTTTGAGAGTAAGTCTTTAGAGCCTCTTCTACAAGGAAGCAGGTCCACTTAGACTTAACTTTGCTCTTTGGAGAGAAATTAAATGTGCTTTGTACTGCTTAGGCACATAAAAGGCAGGGTTTATTGTCAAGCTATGAAAAAACCCACATCTTGTCCTGTATCTGGGGACAGAACAGTGCTCTTCTTCCTCAGTGATCTCCAGTCTCCAATCCATCATACATGTACCCAGCCATGCTTCCATCAGGGGAACAAAGTCAGAGAAGAGGAATACAGGATGTATTCCTACCTCCCTTCTCTTTACGTATCCTCTGGGGGAGTTCCGTACCAAGCACAGATACACAGCATGTACCTGTACCTTTTTAAGGGGGTCCACCTTTCTTCTATATGAAAAAGAGCTTCCTTATACCTGGGTCCATCCACTGCTATACTGAAGTGCTTGCAGCCTGTGCTGTATTGACCTTGGGCAGCTGCCAGGCACCCACCCAGACACTCTCTGCCTTCCACAGCAGCACAAGGGGAGCAAGTATAAAAAAAACTCATGGGTCAAGATAGAAACAGGGAGATCACAAAGCCAAAGCATCTTTTAGCTAGATTCAGTTCTGATACCCTTTGCCAGAAAACACACATTTCTGTCATGAGGGCAAGAGAACAAATTATAGAAATACTTTTAGGCTGCAGCCCCAGGAATTCCTAAAATATTGGTGGTGTAGGAAACTAGGTATGGATTTGTTATGTCAGTGGAAACAATGTTCAGTGATTCAGTGATGGTCAGAGTTGCTCAACAACACTTTTAACACTAGATGAGCTTGAAGAAAATAAATCTGTTTTGATAGAGAAGAGTTTGTCTTTATCATTATATTGAGAATACAGAAGAGACAGACATGTTCTGGCTGTCACTCCAATTTTCCTAGTGGTGTCTCTGTGGAGGCCTGTGGAGCTAGCTCACAAAATCCTGCCTCCCGAGACTTGATTTGCCAGCTGGACTTTGGCACTGTATTTAGCCACAGGAATCAAAAGGTCAACTCCATATCACTTTGCTTCCTATATTCTGTCTTTGGAATCAAACATTAATAAATGAGTAGTTCACTCTGTATTTGCCCTGGTTTACTCACCAGGGAGGTTTTGAGATGGAGTCCTTCCTCTTTAAATTTTTCTCTTCAGAATTTATGTCCTGGTACTTCTCATACCCCAAGAATGCAATTTCTGTCTTTGAATGAGATACAGCTGTGATAGCTTGTGGTTCTTCTTCCCTGTTCTTTGAGATAGAGATATGAAAAGCAAAGGAAGAAAATTGCTCCTTCCAATTGTCTACCTTTCCAAACAGATACAATAAATTATTTACCGAGACATATTCACTGTGGATGTATCTTAGCCATATCTTTATTCTTGGTTCTCAACTTTTCATACATTGTGGCTAACTTAACGGACATGAGGGCACTTACATTTCCTTGGATGGAGAAACATGGATGAAATGACTCAGCCCCATTTGTCCTGGTTTGATCTAGAACAGAATCAGTTCTCTGTTCAATGATTTTACTTTTCAGTAAGTTTCTTCTAAGTGACTGCGCTTTCTGAAGTTAATGGCATATTTTCTCAGACAGTGTCTGCTTCTAGAAGTGATAATGCTCAATGTTTAAAATTGCTACCAAGGACTGGTTTGCAGAAAGACTCTTGCTTACACTTACTCCTATGGAGACCAAGGTCACTACTAAATCTCGTGTGCCACATTGGAGGTGCAGAAAGTAAAAGGGTCAAAAGTAAATAAAAAGGTTGCACTTGCAGGGAGGGGTAGATGGGGCAGGTGACCCAAATCTGACCAACAAATTCCATGTATGTGATATTTCATATAAAGCTGAGGGATCATAAGGGTTAAGCCCTCCTCTTCTTCTGTGGCTGATATTCTTCTGTCTTCGATCCCAATCCATGTGTTCCTGAATCCAGTTCCTGTCTGCTGCTGAGTCCAGTCTGGACTCTGGTGGTGTTTGATATTGGTTTTGTATATATTTGCATATATTTCATTATTTTCTTATTAATATAATTATATTTTCTTTTTATTGTTACAGTTTCATTAAAGCTTTTTTAGGTTTTTCCCTTCTGGGAAGGGAGAGGGGTTAACAGAGACCATCTGTCATTCATTTAGTGGCCAAGCCGTGCTTAAACTTTGACGCCATCTCAGGGCAATCCCAAGCCCAGGTTTGCCTTGCTACTTCCAGTGGCACAATGGTGTCTAGGAAGGGCTCAGTCTTGTGGTCCAAATGTAGCTGTGGCACACTCTTAGCCGGGATCCTCACCTGGACGGGTAGTGATCATGCAGCTGAGATGCACCATTACCACCAGACTTGATGTAGCTGCAGGGCCATAGCAAGACCATATTATTAGTATAAATGACAGATTTAGAATGAGATTTTTTTCATAATAACTTCTGCTTTTTCAAAGTACTTTTCCTGTCTGCCCCTTTATCAGTTTTTGTGCTTCTGCTGTCACAGTTCTCAAATTGGAAATAAATCAGTTGCAACAGCTCAGTGAATCTTTTCGTTTTCTTATGTTTCTTTTTTGCAGATGACGCAATAGCTGAAATTGAGAAAAATATTATAGAAGCTTTTGAGGTGTTTGACCATGAATGCAACAAAACAGTCGATGTCAGGTTTGTAAATATCTTCACACAGAAATATTACAGGATTTAGTATAGAGATAAATAACTCCCCAAGCCTGCCTCTGCTTTATCAGAACATGTAACTGAAACAGTCCTTTTGGACCTCACTGGGCACTTGTGTCTTTGCTTGTTTAATAGACATGTTGCATTGAAGTGATTGAAGACTGAAACTGGCTTGAGAGAGGGATGCTGCGAGTGGTGGAGTAAAGAGGCAAGAGGAAGCTGTAGCTAGACAAGAAGTCTAAGACTACAATTATTACTAGCAAATCCCTGCTTTAATAGATCATTTGGCACTACGGGTCCTGGATCCCATATGAATCCCCTCTTTTTCACAATAGTCCCAGCACATCAAGGGGTTTCCCAGACAGTGTGTGTTACAGTTACCACCTCTCAGTAGGTATCTCAAATTGCAATCCATTCTGCACATTCCTTTTCCACTAGGGTAGTGTGGGAAGTGGATATTGCTCTGACACAGATGTGTTTTTAGAAGACTGGGAAGAAACTTGCATATTATTATTATTAAAGATAAGGATATTTACATTATTGCAAATACTAAGATGTTCATCCTTGATTGCGCCAACAATCCATTTAGCCCACTACCCTCACCTGAGCTGCTAGTATTACTTGAGGGAGGAATATAAGGAATTGAACAAACATGCAGTATTTCATGTTGGTTTTTGTACATCTGCCACATTATTATTTGAGTGGCACCTGTTCTTCTTTTTTTTCTTAAAATAAATAGCAAGTGATTGTTCACTATTAATCATCTCAACACCATTAATGATATCATAGCTGTCTGTCACATGTGTCCTCCATCACAGTAGGTAGTTTAAGGCTGAAGAGTCTGAATGTGTTTAATCTCTTAGCAGATGGTATTCCATAGCTCTGGCCATTCTTTTTTATGCTCCTTATTGTTCAGCTTTCTCCTTTTTGAAATAGTATGACCAGAACTGGAGGAATGGGGTGCACAGATGGGAGTCAGGAGGAAGAACTGTGTACACCATACCTTTAGCATGCAATGTTACAGAACTACAAACACAGAATCTATGTCTGAGAGAGTAAGAAAATGTTAATGGAAGATAAAAACATGTTATTTTGGACTGATTTAAACTGATGGAGCTGTGACTTTTTGACTGATCTATTTTTAGACTGATCTGACATAACTAGCTACAAGATACAGAAATAAAAATTCCTATTAATCTTAATTCTGCTGTTTTTTAAGTTTGAGTATTTGACAGTGCTACTTTAACTTTGTTTTAACATAAACATTCGTACACATAACAACATGGCTTTTGCTATACATATACCACATGTTTATGCCTCACTGAGCAGGTTCTGAAGTTGTTACAAGTTGTTGTCATTAAAGTTTACTGGAGTAATTTTTCATATTTCCAATTACTATTTATTTTCACAAGAATATATCCAGAGCATTTAATTAGAAATCAATTATTGAGTATAAACACTACAAAGGAGTGTGGTAACTGGTGAAGTTGTTGTCATTAGACATTCCTCACAAAGCCAAATTAGAAAACATCTTTAAAGGTTCCAAACATTTTCTTCTATATTACAAGACAGATGCAGAATACTTATGTGATGATTTTAGCAATGTACGCTTACTAGTACCGCTAAATTTAATAAACTGTGGGTATTTTCTAGAAGTGAAGTTATTTTTCAGTTATACTAGATAGGGAGAGTTTCAGGCTACATCTCCGTGCTTGGTACAGTTACTGTTCCCTTGCCCATAGGGCTCTTTGGGAAGAATGCTCACTTAAATCTCTTGGCCTATCACCATGGAGGTGCCTGATGCCCATGGTGGGGATGCCCTAGTGCCTGCCAGATGCTTCTGTCTGGGGCTACCCTGGTGCCCCTTGGCTGACCTGCTCCTGACTGGGCACTGGGACAGGCCCTGTCTGCCTGGTCCTGCCCTGCCACCATCAATGGGGAGCCCCTGCCACTACCAAGCCCCCTCCAAGCTCTGGGGAGCCCTGAGCCCTCACTGCATCATGCTATACTTGTTGCTTATCTGTTTGTCATTTACATCTGCGGTCCTGATAACTAGCTATAAAATTTGCTACACTCTTCACTATGTTATATAATGGATAAAGAGCTTGAGAAAATGTTACAACAATGTAATGATACAAATAGTCTTTAAATAAAATTTATTCATTCAGACAGTAGGTCATAACATGTGGGGGGACATTCAAAAGTCTATTTAACATAGCAAATGCACAATTTCACATTAATTTTTATCATAGTACAGTTACTGACAACGAACAACAATTTATTGTCTTAATTGTCTAGGTTCATATTGCGGGGCTGTATCACAATAACGGGATTATTAATGGCTGATTATCTTGTATCAGAAGGTGGCAGTACAGCACAATTCTTAACCACAGTTGTAGATGTATGAATATTATTGTCTGAAATACCAGGCTCCTGTGAAGAAAATTACCTTTTCTTGCCAGGCCAGCATCGGTATTGCATGAGTCCTGATGCAAATACAAGTTAGTAAAAACTGAAGCATGAAGAAGATGGTATTGTTTCATGCTGCTCACCCTGAGTTAGGGGCTTTCATGATTTTGCAAGTCTTGTCACTGGAACTGTTCTATGTAGGGTGAAAACTATTGCCCAGAATTTTATTGTGTCTGTGTTACAAAATCTGTATGAACATAAACTCATTTTAACCATCATTTTTGTATGGTGGAAACTACACAGCAGAAACTGCAGCTGTTGTGAGCTAAGTGAGAGGAAGTGGCTGGGAGGAAAATACAATTTCCTATCTGGGTCCTTTAAACTTGATGTTACTACCAAATGCAATGTGACTTTTTTGACCACAGACACCTCAAACAACATGCCTATGCTAGCACATGGACAGATTGTCAGAAGCAGCAGCCAGCAACACCAGATTTTGCAAACTCTTTCAGGCCCTGGCTTACCTTAGTCACATGACAGTTTTGCCGAGTGTGAGGTGAGGCAGGAGACGATGGCAACCTTCCCATCTCTGGCAATCTGTAAGAGTAGGATTAGTGTGGGACAGCAGGGAGGCATGATTTGGGTTGGGTGTTTCTCAGGTGGAGGCAGAGAATCTTCTATCTGGAAAAGATGAGGGAGTGCAGGAGTGAGAGCATCAAATACAGTATATACATACTAGAAATAGCATGCATGGGCAAGGATTATAAAAATAGGACTAAATGTCTGACCTCATTAAGGCCAATGACCAAACTTCCATTCACATCCATGGGGGCCAAGGTTTCATTGAATCATCTGAGCAGATGGCTCTGCTTTGTAACAACTGTGGGATTGGGTTTTGGTTTGTAACTATTTTTGTGCAGCCAGCCTTTCCTCTCATGTCTATTGTAGCGCTTTGCACATTTTCAATCAGAATGGGAGCTCCCTGGGACCTGTCTTGAGGAGGCCAAAGACTGACCCCTGTAATTATACATGTGCTTAATGTGCCACATTTGGGACCTTCAAAGTTCATTCTACAAAGGTCATTGCTTCTTGTAACTACCATTTTTATTAGGCAATGTAATTTTGAGTCCTAGGATCCACTAGCACTGTGGATACTTATTGAAATATGCCTGAATTTCTGTGTTATAGAATTGGATTAAAAAACACAAGCAATATTGGTGATTCCACTATTTTGTTTTCAGTCATACCAGAAGTCTTATTAGTACTCTTTTTTCACAGCTTTACAGTACTTCTGTTTCTAGTCTGTGACATTGTTTGTCTTAAATTTTTTTGAGGCATTGCCAGTTTGATCAGAATTTTATTCAGAGCCCCAGAACAACTGCACCATGTTCAGCAGTAAATGCAAGCTATGAATATATTCTGCATCATAAACAGGGTGGTGATAAGCCACTGTGCTGGTCTGTTTGACTCTTTCAGAGCACAACCAGGGCATAGCAGGGCTGCCTCCTTCCTGACCTTCTGTAATTTTGCTTTATGACAGTTAAAATTTATATCTTTATATCATTCAATGTAAACATATATCTATTTTTTTCCCTTTCATCTGTGTAGGTTTCCAAGTGTCTTATTAATGAAACAAATGTAGACTTTACTGAAATTAAACTTAACAATTAGAGGACAGCAGTTGAAAAGTTACTGGCACACAGTACACTACATCACAATGGTAGAGAAGAACTTTTGGTTAAAGAACAATTATACTCTTCCAAAGAGCTCCAGGATATTTAATGTCTGAAAAAATAGACACTGCCTACAAAGACATCATCTTAAAAGTCCACATTTGTATGCCTGTGTGTGCTCAGTGCTTGTACATGCGCACTACTAAACGCAAGCTCTGAACTGGTATCTGGATTCTCCACACTTTTGTATTGCAGATTTACTGACAAAGGTCTGCTTGCTTTCTTTCAGAGAGATTGGTTCAATTGTCAGGTCATTGGGTTGCTTCCCAACTGAGGCAGAACTACATGAACTGCTTGCAGAGGTAAATGTTTAGATCTTTTGTATTTTCTTCAGTCTTAAACTTGCACAAGTTTGGCCCTTCTGCCTTGCTGTGTGGGAAACCTAAGCTTTTTTCCCAGAGGTTGGCAGCATCATGAAAGTGAATCAGGCAGGCAGGCAGTCTCTCAAGTTTCCCTCAAGCAAGCCTTTAGACTGATGAGGTGACAGCATTGATGGGTTAAAATGAGGAGTCTTTTACCCCAGAGGGTGACTGTGACACTGTGCCAAGGTGGAGGGGCATTTATAGAAAATGGAGAAAAAACTGTGGTCTTTTTTTCACTGTGTCCTGTTACTGCTATCTTATAGCTAGACCTCCTAACTTCCTGTCCTTCATGAGGTCTCTCATAGTCTTGAAATTTCTCAGTAATAGGTAAGTAATCTTTTCTTACTTGATTACTTAAGCCTGTAAGTCAGAATTCAGACATAAAACCTCACAAGACCTAGCAGTCCTCCCATTCTCCCAGTGATACAGAGGGGTAAGGAACTTCAGTCACGTTTCTCCACATTTTTTTCCTACACTAATTTTTGTCTCCTTACCTCATGCTTGTAATAGAAAGGATGGTGCGCTTGTGCCTTGGCAGGGTATGGTCAAAAACTGGGACAAAGATGTGGGAAAAAGACTTCACATTCCTTTTGCAAACTGCTGTGCTGCCTTAAGGAATAGAAGATGCTGGGGCTGATATAGAGGGGAAAGATTTTTCTCTTTTTCATGCATAGGTCAGGATACTGCGAATTGATGTCTCTTGCTCTTCCTGTCCCCGTTAAAAATTTGGATGGTTGCACTAGTCTCTCCTCAGTAGGCTTGTCTGGTCTCCTGTAGATCAAAATTTAGTGTGAGAAATCTTGTCCTAAGTCTTGTGAAAATGTCACAGCTGCTTCAGATGAGGAAGTGCAAAGAACCATCAGAGGAGAAAGATCTTTCAACATGGTACTGCAATCTGTCTGCTCTGGTTCTGTACTCTCAGTACCAGATTGTCCCAGCTCCCACTGACAAACAAGGTAAAATGGAATGAGAAATTATGGTGCTTAATATATGATTATATTTTTAGTGGCCCACAGAGATTTTTGTTTGCAGCAAATGAATAGTGCAACTGACTCAAGATACAGAGTTGAGAAATGGAAGGGAATACTTTGAGCCCTCCTCACTCACAGTCCAGGAGGGTTTAAGGCCTGCTTCCCTTTTCCAAAGATATTAGATTTTCCTTTTTCTTTCTTTTTTTTTTTTTAATTTTCAGCATTACTGAAAATTTGAGATAAGCAATACAAAACAAAGTACAAGGAAATGCAGCTATGCAGCAGAAGATTCTTGAGATACAATAGTGTAACATATGCAATTGTTGATTTTAAGAATATTAAAGTAAAAATAGTGCAGGAAGAAAGAATACTTTCAAGAGTGATGGTTAATCTTAAAGATTAACTTAACTGGAAGTTAAACTCAAGCTTTAACTGGAAGTTAAATCTCAAACAAGATTTCATGGTGCCTGTAAATGAAACCTTGGCATAGGTCTAGTACCAGAAGAACGCTGTCATCTTGTAGAACCCTTAATATATTACGTTAATCACAAATATATCTTAATTTATATAACGTACCATTATAGTTGACTATGGTAATACCATTCTATCGTAATTTAGATAATGCAGAAATTGTCTCTGTTTGCCAGTTTGTAACCAAGCTATTTCTCACTATTTTTGTCCATTGTGAACTGTGATTACTTTCTGTTTCTCACTACTTCTCTCAGTCATCTCATCTTCCTTTAAGCCTTTTAGCATGTGTTGCTTTCAAACTATTAATATCTGCCCAAACAGCATTCATATATTTATTTTACTTCTAAAATTTTATATATATATAAATACACTGTTTCCTATATTGTGTTATGCTAAATGCTATACTTAATGTCATATCTTTAGGCCTACTTACAAGGTTAAGATTAAATGATAAGACTTGAGATGGTGAAAGGTAATCCGTGTGTTATGTCACAGTTTAGTTTAGGGTCAGGGTGGCTCCTTAGACCTGTAACAGATGCTCTCTGTTAACCCCCTTCCCTCCCCAGAGCAGAAGAGAAAGGGAATAAGGGAGAGAGACTCAGTGATTAGAAAAGGAAACTAGAACAGCTTTAATGAAAATGGAAATAATAATAATAATGGAATATATACAAATATATACAAACCCAGTATCAAACCCAACCCCCTGATGGTAATTACATTACTGTCACCACTGATGCTATGGAGCAGGCACTGGGAGGTCCCAGACTGGGCCCAGCAGCAGATGGGAACTGTATTCAGGAGCTGGATTCTGCTACCGGATTCAGGAACACACAGATCAGGATGAAAGGCAGAATGGACAGAGTCCTTTTCAGATGCTCTGAGGAAGAAACCGGAAGAGAACCTGAGCCAGGCCGAGCAAAGCCAGTGAAGTGGGCCAAGAGGGGCGAAACCCTCATGATCCCTCAGCCTTATACGGAATATGATGTGTTATCACTGCTAGAAGCAGACACTGCCTGGGAAAACAGGCTGCTAACTTCAGAAAGTGCAGTTAGTTAGAATAACTGAGATGAAAAGTAAAATCACTGAACAGAATTAGTTCTGTTCTCACTCAAACCAGGACACTAATTTAATAAAAAATAAAAAATCTTTGCAGCATGACTTAGCATGCTATTAGACAAATTGATCTTTAATGGAAGAATAGATTAAAGGGTAGATGTCAGGTCATGGAAGACAACATTTCACAGTTACTCTTTCAAATCTTAAAGTTACCTTAAGTTTTCCTTTGGTCCGTTGCATTTTCTTTTGGCCCTCAAAATCCACTGAAATTATTTTGCTCTTCTCTACTTTCAACACTGCATTCCTTGTGGCAGTTAAACTTCGTGAAAAGGGAGAAAGACCAGAAACACTGAAGTACTTCAAATAACTTTCTTTTCCTGCAATTTTTTTCATTTCTATGCTAAATAACATCTGTGAAATATCCTCCATTCCAAGGCTCTTTATTCCACCCTGAAGCAGCATATCAAAACAAGTGACATATTCCCTGTCCAGATGCCCACTGGCCATGATGATCTGTTGCACAGCTGTGAATATTATGAAAGGGAGGACATGTGCTACAATGACAACAGCTACAATCTCTGCAGGAGGGCAAGCACCTAGCAAAGACTCCTGTGAGAGCTTTCTCAGCTCATCACTCCTTTGAAAATAATAGCCATAACTGTAATACCAGTGGTCTGTGAGATCAGTAAAGTTGCCACTTTGCAACTTGGTTTATTTTCCAGATGCTATCTGGTAAACACAGCTACAGCTGCTGTTGGATGGATTGATTTTGGAAGTTGTTTTGACTAGTTGCTGCTTATGTTTTTGTTGGTGTTCCACTGCTTTCTTCTTCTACTTCTCATGATACCATGGCCAAGTCAGAAGAAAACCAGACCTCCTCATTTGAGGGCCTTCTGCCAGTCTAGAGATGTAAGCTTTCTTATTTTAAGCCCTTTTTCTTTTTCCCAGCACTGCCAAACTTGTTCTCAAAGATCAAGGATATGTGCAGGAATGTACTTGCCTTCCTACAAGGATGCCAGAACTGTGATCTGAGCTGTTACAAAATGACTCAAAACAAGGGCAGATTCACTGGTCATAATCCAGCTAAATGTCCCCTTAAATTGAACATATGGTCCATGAAGCACACACAGTCCTGTTCCCCTAAAAAAATTTCATTCTCTAAATACTGCTGGTCTAGCGACTATATATTTTAGGGTTACATGAATCCTGTTTGCAAAATGCACCTTTTCTTTTTCTTGGTAAAATAACGAAGCTTTTTGCATCTATTGCAACATGCTTTAACTCTGATGACCAGAAGAAACCTACAACTGAACCAGAACTTCACAGCTTAATAAGGTAGGTGGAACAAGCTTACCTAGTCTGTGAATTAGTTCCTTTTAAAAAGCCTTTTCTCATTTGAATTCTGTACAAATACGCAGTAAAAAGTTCTGTACAGGACTGAACAGTTTTATCTGGTTTTGGACAGCCGCTATGGATCATGGTTTGGAAACCATGGGTTTGGAAACCATGGACCATATCAGAGTAGCTGGACCTTGTTTCTTAGTCTAGACTAAGGTTTCTTAGTCTGCTGTACTTCTTGCCTGTATCATGCTGTTTGTTCAGCTGAGGCAAGAAAACAATGTTGAAAAGACAGGTTTTAGAATAATGTTTAGGTTCAGAACTAAGAATATGAGAGAAGTGGGATTTTCAGATTGTGTTTGGAATTGTCAGCATTGGTAACAGTGTGGTGTGATGGAAATTTCAATGTTTTAACACTCGGTGTGCTTGAAGATACCATCATCCTTTAATGACTTAACTATTTGAGTTACTGGATTAAAAGAGAGCTAAATACGTCCCCTGATCATAATCTGGAAGACCATCTCTTCTTGATGTTCTATAATAGAACCAAGAAAGTGTTCAGGATTGTGAAATACGAGTAGGGATGGATGAGTACCTGTGCCATCCCAGGTGAAGGGCTTCAGTTTGGAAATGAGACCTGGTTTTGGCCTCAGCGTTTCCTACCTGCTGTCACGAAAATGTGAAGGCACGATATATAACACACAGCCTTGTTTCAGTATGTCCTGGGTGGCCAGACACATCATGGGTCATTTTAAAATTTTGTTGTGTGGAGTGGGTGGGAGAATGGTCATGTTGGCCTTCAACGGATAGAAAATCTTCAAGCAGGAACAGAAAAAAGTTTCCACCTGGAAAAAGTGAGGGTCAAATTCTAATTTTGCATCCTATCTTTAAGAGTGTGGTTCTCCTCACAAAGTTCTGAGGAAGTGAGAGATTTTGCCCCTGATGAGCTGGTGATGCCTCATCTCTGCTGGTGGCAACAGGTCCTGCAGTTTAGCCCTGCCATTCAGTATTTGCCCAGTACCAACAGACTTCTAAGCCCTCCTTTTGTTGTTGTTGTTGTTGTTTTTTTCATTTTTTTTTCTGTAGGTTGCTCTTTCTACTTTGTTGCATATATTTATCTCAGGCAGCAGGACTGATAGGACGTGTTATCTGGAGGTGGGAGTGCAACTATGGTGGTAGTGGACCTGTTGTCTCAGGAGGGGATCCAGACCCAGGGGAGGCAGGAGGAGCTGCAGAGGTGGAGGTGCCCTGGTGGGCTACTACAGACCGACTTGCCTGGGAACCAAGCCTCACCACTTGCTTCTGAGCAGGAAAGGGTAGTAGATATTCAAGCACCTTTTCTCCTAAATGTGAGCAATGCTCCTATGTGAGAACTTGTGATTAATATTTCTCACAGTCTCCAGGCCAACTACAAAACCTGGAGAAACAGAAGGAGCATTCCTGAAGTATAACTGATTTTTTTTTGCTTCAAATCAAATTATCCTTGAAAGCACTTGATGCCTTCCTTGCCTTACCATTTTCCAAGCATGCTACATATTACCGTGAAAATCAGCCTTCACAGTTTCTTATTTTCTTTCCTGTTGAAGTGCAGAGCAAGCTGCTTCTTGTTTCTTCATTTATTTGGGCAGTTTCCTGCTGTGATGGGAGCAAAGGTCTCTTCACCTGCTGCAGTAAGACATTCAGAAGCTGCCACCGGTCACAGTAATTTGCTGTAGTCCTCCCAATACACATATCATCTATAGATATGTAATTACCCACATTTTTCTAAATCTTTCTGGTTTTTAATTAAAAAAAAAAAAGTCTAGGAGCTGAGATGAAGATGTACAACAATACATCTTTTTCTCTTTTATATTGTACACTGAAATGGAAGATGAGGAGAAAAACACCTGCATGTGAGCTTTTAAAATAGCCTTAGAGGACTGGGTGAGACATAGTTTATTAGTACCCTTAGCAATAAAAAAGGCAGTCTTGTAAAACTGGCACAAGGGGGCAGATGTGCACCACTGAAAAGTCTTCACAGTTTAAGATTGAAATTGTGTTTATGAACGATCAGAATTAGCTGCAGGACATAGTCTGGTAACTGTCTTCTTATGTGCATAAATGGCTATGTTAATTGTGGTTTAAGTAAAATTATACTGTATATTTAATTAGAATGAAAACTCACATTGCTACATAAAATCAAAAGGGTTTAGCAATACAAAGTGTTTACAAAATTTGATTTCCAGTGCAGATCAAGAGCAGAGATAACTAGGGAATAGAAATATGTTTCAGTAATGTATTTTACTGGAAAAGATGAGATGAAACATTCAACTATCGTAATTCAACACTGAAAATATAACCATGTTGGCACCATATTGTTGTGGTGCTCAAAGGTGTTCTAGTACTGAATAATGTGTATGTGCTCCCTGAACTGTGAAAATTAGAAACCTGTGGTGGTGACTGTGGTGGTGTCTTAGGAGTTCGTAGGGCTAAATATGTGTACAAAATGCTGTATATGACTGCAAGAAGAAAACCAGTGCAGGAGGTATGGTCAATGAAAAGCTGCAGTAAGAGTTGCTACAGCAGCAAGGGTTTCATTATGCTATTAAGACAAATTATTCTGCTGTAGAGACAACTACTCATCTAGTGACAGGATTTGTGGCCCCAGACCTCTCCTTGCTATGCTGTACACTGCATCTTCACTGCCTTATCCATTCCACATCTCATCCAAAGCAAATCAATGTTTTTTGATACATTTTTTTTAAATTAAAATACAAAACTCAAATGCTAGAGATAAAACCAATAATTTTATTTCATGTGATTCCATTAAAACTGAACTTGTATTGCTGGCTGGAATTTGACTTAACATAGCACTTTGTTGCTCAACCAATGCCAACTTTGAAATCATCTCCTGTTTAGAGTCTTCTAAAGTTTTTCAGTGTGCAAGATACAGAGATGAAGCTTTGCAGGAACAGAGGTATTTCATGAGAACTTCACTGTGACTGAGTTGAAATTAATGGAATTCATACAAGAGAACGAGGTATTAGACAGATATACAACATGAATCTGCAATTCAGTGTTCATTTAGGAGACTATTTTTCCATGGAAGGAAAAGGCACTCAAGACAATTTAAAATCTCACTGTCTTACTGTTATAATACCATTGTGCCAGCAGATGATTGAAACCTGCCTTGAAGCAGTGGGGGCTCGGTTCAGCCGGAGACAATGCAGATGAGTAGGTGATGCTGCGCTGCTGCCTTTCATGTTTCCAAATGCATTTCTCAGCCTCATCTGGATTGTTCTTGGTCAAAAATGAGGATGTTCCTATCCAAACTTTTGATATCTGATTGTCAGAGTCATCCCTGACTAACGTTCCCTAAATATTTGATTGCTTCATTTTACCTACTGACATGTATTACTGACATGATGAAGCAGTTCCTTTGCCTTTTCTTTGTACAGATGCTTTCTACATGAGCATAGCTTTAACCTCCTTCCACAGTTGCCAAATATTTTATTAAAGAATTCTTCGCATTAGTTGACAGTAATTTCACTTCTTCTCTGAACTCCCTCCATTTTCTGTTTGTCTCTCTCATTGCCTAAAATGGATTTTAGTCAATGGGGATTAAGAAAGTTTCAGCAGAAGCACAGAAAGAAGAAAAACTTGTATTTTTTTCTGAGAAATTAAGGCAGTTATGTAGGGCCTAGATGTGTTCCATGACTGTGATGGAGAGAAGAGCCTAGGCAACAACTTAGTAAGTCATTGCTGAGTCTTGGATTCTGCTCCTCTTAGGGGTCTGTAGAAAATCTGCTGCTCTTCTAGCTCCACTCATTTCCTCATGTTCATTAGGCCTACAACTTTACATCTCCTTTACTGCTTTCTTCCATTTTGGGTGTGTCTGGGTCCTCTGTGGCTCTTGCCTAAACTGGGGTATCCTGGTCTTGGAGATCCAGCTCCAAACTAGAATTGGGTAACATGGCAATGTAAAAATAATGTTGATGATCGGAGCATTTGCGATGAAAGTGAGTTCAAACTCAGGCTAATGTGGAGATCTAGATGTGGCTATGTGGCTTTACCTCTCTGAGTAGAACTGAAGACTGGCTCCAGCCCTTGGGAATTGGCCTCTGGGAAGCTGTGCATTGAAAGCTGCCTTCTACGAGCTTTCTGTGTGACACTATACAGGCTCCTCTCCTTTATTGGAGAGTACAGTAAAGTGACTTTCAACCCCTAACATTCTGTGATTCTGTGGCTGATAAGCGATTACTTGCCATGATTGCTTTTTTCCAAGCTTTGAGTGTAGACACAATGGTTACTTTTAAGGTATCACCATGGCCTTGAATTTTCAAAAGTGATTGCTTGTGCTTCATTAAATTCCTTAATTCCCTTGCTCCTTAGCCCAGATATCACTGGGATGCATTTTTTAACATTTTTCTATGCATTCACTTTTCAGGGTATAGTAACTAGCTATTTCCACATAAATTTACTGCTGCTTTCAGCTTGTATTTTTACCTATTTTTTGTGTGTTTGTTTGTTTGTTCGTTTTGTTAGGTTTTTGTTTGTTTGTTTGTTTGTTTGTTTTTTTTGAGGGGGTGGGTGGGTTTGTTTTGTGTTTGGTTTTTTTTTTTTCTTTTTTTTTCCCTACAGACAACAATTTACCTCATTAATTCTGACTACAGAATATCTGGATTCCTCCACTGTGTTTTGTGAATGTACTAAAGAGCACAATATATGAAATCTTAAGTTTAATAGGAGATTTTAAATTTTGTTTATAGCTAGGTCATTGACAAGATTTTATAGAGATACATTGTTTAAAATAAAAAACCACATTACTGAAAGCAGGAAGACTGAGTAGTAAAATAAAGATATTTAGCATGTCATAATCTTTTAAATTCCAGTTACTTACAGTGTAAACCTGTGCTAAAAGTGACTTCTTTGCAATGTGTTCCAGTCCCACAGGATAGGTGCTAACGTAGTAAGAGTATTTTTAAACTTTTTACATTGTTTACACAATTATTTATGCAATATTTACACAATATAATCAAGACTATTTCTGACTATGATGAAGACTTAATTTATGGTCTGTGAAGAGGAAATGTCTGTCATTGAAACAATTCCCTGGTTTCATCTTTCAGTCCTGATTTGTTTCCTTTCTAAAGTTTTAGTTTTTGGTGTTTATTAACCTACATTTGACAAGACAGTTTTAGCCAGTCATACTTGTAGGTGGATCATCTTTGTCCTGGAATATTGTACAAGTTGTTTGTGACCTCAGGCCTCTGTAAACATGGAAAAAAGTATTTCCTAAGTTTTAGTAGAAGATTTGTGATAAACATTGCTGTTTTTACTGAGTGTAAAGCACCAATTTCAGTTCAGCTGATGACTGTCCAGTGATGAAGTTCAGCATGTCTCACAGCTGGACATTAGCTAATGATCACAAGCTGGTCTAAATGTAATATCTGTTTATTCTTTCAAGGAAAAAAAAAAAAAAAAAGTTTTATCCCAGAAAGCCTGGGTGAAGCTTTTAAGCCAGACAGTTTTACAGACATGTTGTCATTCCTCAAATTAAGAATATTTCTCCACTGCACGCCTGTGCTGTAGGAGCTATGAATGGTGACTCAGTAAAGGACAACCTTCTGTGTCTGATTTGTTCAAAGGTCCTGACATAGAGTGCTGTAGAGCAATACTCTGCCATGCATAAAATCAAGTCATTAAAGTTCTGCACATGCTCTTAAAGTACATTTTAGAACAGGAGGAGTAGTATTCTGTGTGTCCTGACTCAATTTGTGTTTGCATTGTTATTTTCTGTTTTCATCATAATGTACTGGTTTCAGTGAAGACAACACTGATTTTGTGGTACACAATTTTGGTATACTAGGTAGGGTCCAGGCTGCTGCACTGACCACCTTTTTTCTGGTACAGAGTTGAACTGTTTACTTCCTCATTACACTAGGATTGCTGCTGCTTCCTAAGATGGCTTGTTGGTATAGTATGTAAGCAATAAGTAATTCAGAGAGAATGTTTTATTAATTTTGCTAAAATAGTTATCTCTGATGGTGCGATGACTTAGAAGTCATGTTACAAGAAGCTTCCATATGCAGTGACTAGAAAATAAGTCTGAATGAAACAATACTGGATTTTCCAGAGAAAACTTGGACAATGTTTTCTGAATATTTTAGTGACTATTTCTCCTGGTTTTATATCTGTGCTTTGAGAAGGTCTTCCCGAGCAAGCAGACGTGATCTGCTCAGTCAGCTCCAGGTTTAAACTCTGCGAGAAGTGACAGGCAGAAGAAAGTACAGAAAACAGGACAAAAGAACATATATCTGTCTTACACAGTTGAAAAGCACTTGTGATTTTTTTTCCTTCCTTGCCAGATCTTCAATCATCACCTGTCAAATAATTTAGAGGAATTTATTCTGTAACCCTTGTTGATACCATGCAGCAGAATTCAGTGAGGATCTGACAGATGTTTTGAAGTTGTGCCAAAAAGCTTGTGGTTCACCTCTTGCTTTACTGGCTGAAAGCACCATCACTGCCAAACAGCTATGAGATGGTAACTAATTTTCAGGCCGAGAGCTGAAAAGATTATTACTGCCCATAGATATCTCTTCCAGTTCTTGATTCCAAGTATTCTGTGCTCCATTTTGCTCATGTAATAAATTTGTTGTGAAATGAATTGTATATTTACATCTCTGTGTTCTGACTGAGATCTTACTAGTAGTACTATATATTGAGTTCATGAATCCTTAATTTCATAAAAAAAACCCCATAAAACAAAGAAAGTGATCCAAAATGAAACCTAAAGTAATACCAAAAAGTAAAAGACAATGACAAAATATGTCTGGATACCTAAGATCAGGAGTGTCGTGTTATATCTTGGAAGTGTTGTATGTCAACTCTTCCTTGGAAGAAGAAATATTGACAACAGGGGGAAGAATCATAATTTATTAATAGCTTATTACTGACTGAACCACTTTTATTGGCAGTACGTGTCATGGATGCAAAGCATCTCATTTAAAATTATCAATTGGTTATTACATGATTGCCCATTGGAAGAACATTAGGAGGTAAAGTTTTTGACCCTTTGATTTTCCTTAAATTTCAGTTCCTAACAATAGTTGTATACAAGTTGGGCAAGTTGCTTACTTTTATATAAACTAGTAGAGGATGGCTCTCAATATTTTCACTTTTAAACAAGTCTTGTAGTAAAGATGCTGCTTTAGTTGCTGTTTAGAAGCTCTCATGTCAGCTTTTTTGAAGTGTATTCCAATATATATATTTTTTTCTCCTCATTGTAACAGATAAATGAAAACCTAACTGGGACTTTGCTGGTTAGAATTTATTTTGGTTGTGTAAGACAAAGCGGGAAGCAGAGATAACTACAGTTCCATGGGTTGTTTCACCTGACATGATGTACGTCAGTGAGAAAAGGAACCAGCCCTTCCTGACCAGACATTTGTTCCATGCCATCATTATTACACTTGCAGAAGTGTCTGTACAGTGAACCAAATCCAGTAACTGAACACAACTACAGCTACCCACAAAAAAAAAAAAAGATTTGTTTTAACCTTGATCAATTCCCCATGCCAGGTCCTGGCATTGCTGATGAATGCAAGCTGCTATTCAGTAGTAGAGGTCAGCCAGGAAAGAGCAAAAAACCTGTCAGAGCTTATTAGTAGAAGATAAATTTCTAGGTCGAGAATCTTTCTTCAGTGACATTACAGCATTATTTTCTGTGCTCTTTCCTAGAGTGTAGGATATCTTTCTTTAAAAAAAAAAAAAAAAAAAAAAAATCAGTTAGATTTGTGTAGTTGGTTGGTTGGGTTTTTTTTTAAAAGGTCTTTTCCCATCTCTTAGGGTATTTACAATAAAGAGCAATGAAGTTTCAGTCTTAGTAAAGAGCTGTAATAGAAATGGGAATAATAAAAGCTAGATGTCCTGCCTTGCTAACACTGCTAACACCAGTTTAATTTCATCAGATATAGACATTCAGGAAGCTCTGGTATGGTGTGATGTTTCACTGGAGATTGTCATGTGGCTTTCATGGTATATTTGTCCAATCTAGATGAGGTTTGATACAAAACATAGATGCTGATTCACATAGTCCCAGAGCAGTAGGAATTTTAAAGTCACATTTTGTGTGAAAGTAGAAACATAACCATCAAAAATTAAATTCTTCTGACAATATTTTGAGCTTTTTCGTATTCTATAAGCCAAGCAGCCTGCTGTTTGAAGGAAGATTGCTGAGAATCTTAATCTAAATCCGGGATATTTTGCTATGCAGCTTGGGTAAATGTATTTGAGGTACGTTAAGATAGCTTGCCTGGATTCTCCCAGCTGTGAAGCCATGGTGCGCAAAGGAAAATGTGATCAAGGAGCTCAGTGAGACCTTCAGGCTTTTGCTGTGCTGAACTCTACACTACCATAGCTGTCAATATTGAATTAGCTATGTCAGGGCTAACTTGAATATGTTTACCTGAACCGCCAGAACACCAGGAGACATGCTCACTGTGTACTTCCAACAAATGTGGGAGAAACTGTAATGCAAAGTACTCATTAGAAGGTAATCAACAATTCACATTCTGGCATCAGCAAAACTTAATGGGATTCACGGGGGTTAGGGAAAGCATTGCAATTTCTGAGATGACAGTATGCTAGCCAAAGTAAAGACTGTGGGTGAGAAGTTGTGCTTGGCTCTTTCCCTGATTATGTCCAAGGGGAAAAATAGAAACAAAGATCTAATAAGCCCAAAAAGCAAAAGGTAGTCTGGGGTTTGGTTTTGCTTGAGCTCTACCAATGCCAAATACTTAAGAGTGAAATTCAGACACCATAGAGCTCACTGTGGAACATTAATTTCTGCCCTTGATTTTCTGAGCAAAGATGTCCTGTATGCTTAGGGAGGAAGACTGAAGTTTCTGTGAAAAAGAAAAATGTCCACTTTCTTTGTTTCTTAAAAAGGAGAAAATTCCTGGTTTACCTGAAAAATCAGTGCCCTTTCACTTCACAGTCTTCAGCTGTATCTTGAGCAAACTTTATCAGGCTGTTAGGAGGAACAGACATTAATTTTATTAAGATCTGTCACTGCATATTTATCTATTCTGTATGTGTGGCCTTCCAGCAGAAAAAAATGTTTTCTACAACAATATCTGCATCTTGTTTTATATAATGCTTATAATATTAAAGGAATAACATAGCGTTATCTTTAAAAATAAGTATTGTATCATTTCATGTTAATGTTCATTGCTTTCAAAGTCTATATTTAGAAACAATCATGTAAACTTTTCCTTGGGCCAGCAGAGATAAGAACACAAGAAAATTATAAATGCCAGGTTGTAGGTGTCTTGATTTTCCATGAAGACCTGAATTAATGCAAATTATGCACCCAACTTTCTTTATAGGTGTTGAAAAACAGGTAGGGAGTTTCCTCTCTCTCTGATGACAATTCTTTCCCTTCCTTGTTCCTAACCTGTGGGCATAAACTCATTAGCATTAATAGTCATTACCTTCAGTGTAAATTTTTCCTCCACAGGAATCTAAATATATTTTCTTCATCAAAGAAAAGATCATGAATGTGAGTAACTACTTTATAAAACAAGACATTACATAAGGAAAGGAAACCGTGTTTGAATGCCTAAGCTTTCTGCAGGCAAGCCCAATTAGCAATAAAGGAGGTTTGACTTTATGGGAAAACTATGATGGTTACTCTGTTAGAATGAAAAAAAGACAGTCTGTTTTCTGTCTTTATCCCTTTTAAAAATCTTACGTCCATTTGCACTTTTGGGTTTTTTTGCTATTGAATTTCTAACCTATTCATCAAGAGACAGACACTTTGCACAGTATAGTGTGCTTTTGTATGTGTATATTCAGTAGGTCTTTTCACTCCTGGAAATCTGCTATTAGTCGTATCATGATATTTGCGTATGTCTTTTCTGCATCAGGGAGCTTCTTTCTGTTCAAGTCTGCATGCAGTAACAACATTTCTTGATTTCATACAGACCTAGTATATTGTTGTTCAGTTGATGAATTGGCTGTAGGAATTCATTGCTCCTCTGCAGATTGTACATGCTTGGGCACTTGGTGCAGGAGAAGTCCCAACTTTCCCATCACAGCAGCCCTGTTAGGTGCTCACTTCCCCTTTCTGCTCAGCAGACAGGCAAAATGCCTAAGATCTCTTTGGTGATGGTGAAGGCTCCCTATCTTAATTTTAAACCTGACGTACCCAGTGTAGTGGTGTAGTTCAGGCTTTGTTTATCACACATCCTGTGTCCTGGGATACAGGAGGGCAAGACTTTTAAAAAGCATTGGGTTCTTCTTCCTTTCCCTTCCCCTGCAGCATCCCAGCAAATATACTCATAAATCATTTATATATGACTTTTTTTTTTTTTTTAAGCTATGGCCACTAGAGCATGGAATTGCATATATTTAAATGTATTTAAAGAATTCTAAAATTAATGTAACACGTACAAAATCCCTTGAGAGGGACTAAGTGAGTTTCTCTCTCTGAGACTGCAGTTTAATAAAAGCACCAGGACTCCATAACAGATTTTATGTCTGAAATGTAAAATTCCAAAGTTACTGTGCATCCCCAGAACCATATATCATCATTAAAACTGGGCAGGTAGTGAGAACTTATTTGTAAACATGACTTAATTGGATGTACTACACTACTGAGTCATTCTTTTCTTCTAAAGATTTGATGAGAAACAGGCAGCAAAAAAGAGACTGAATGATTTTTGAAGCCTTAATACTGTTAGCTGTGTTTTTTCAAATGGAGAAAAAAGAATGAACAGCCTATGCCTTTGCAAACTCAAAACACATCATTGTAATTCCTCCAATTCATCACTCTGATATTCACCTTATATAAAGGAGTATGGCTGAAGTTAGCATCTCTTGTCCTGCTATCAGGAGCAGCATTTTGTGTTGTATCGGATGATGTTCATTCAACATAACTCTTCACTGGCCTTGGAGCCCAGGCAGCAGCTGGATATTTGAACAGCTATTAGGGACTGCGTAAAGTTTACAGACCCATCTTTAGGTGCAGCCTTGAGTCCTCTGCAGTTTGGAAGGCTGACATGAGGCATAGTATGTGAATCACAAAACTCTCTAAACCTTTTTGCAGCAGAGCGCAGTTTTTGAGAGATGATTGAACTAATAATTTTCAATAGCTCTGGAAGGGCAGCACGCTTTAGTAAGGTATTGGAACTATTATAATAACAATGCACTTTTAGAGACCGCAGTAGGCAATGGAGTCTGTAGGCTAAGCAAGGATAGGAGATTTCATAACAATTTGATATTTGATGCTGCAGCTCACTCCAGGGAAACAGAATTTACTTAAGTTCCAAAAGCTTCAGAACCATGCACAGTCTAATGTAGAGGGCAACAATAATAAACTCCAAACTCTGTTACCATTTTCTTTATTCTGCTAGCCAGCAATTTTGATTTATGGATAAAATATTAATGTTCCAGTATAGAAGGGGAAGCCTTTCCTGGACAGCTGTTTCCATAGCTTCTGCCTCATTGCATCCTCTTTTGACAGTAAATGGAGATGGCTTTTGAAAGTCTGATAATTGCTACACTAGCTTAAACATGATAAAATACCAAAAATTCTTTTCAGGCAGTTGGATAATGTAAGCAGTTCTGTATGATCATGGGGTATCAGATTTCACAATTTGCTGTGAAATACAAAAGGACCAACAGCATTATAATGAAAACAGACAAAATTACTGTATCAGCTCCTGGAAAGTAAAATCACACTGAGGATGTCACCTCAATGTTACAACTCTCTGACTTTGATATTCTGCTTGATCAGTGTGCACTAATAAGCAAAGACCTGATTTATGTTGTCACTCTGATCCACCAGGCAGTGGAGAAGCAAAGGTTTATTTTCTCACAGAATAAGAATGTAGTGGAAATAGCTGTGTGTATGTTATAAGGTGTGTTTGTAATATTACTATCTCAATTTTCTTACTCCTTTGCGACTAGGTTTAGCCTGTGGTCACAACAGACTGACTTTTTTTTTGTGACAAAACCATTGGAAAGTGAATGTGAGTAAGGTGCCATAATTACTAGGCTGTGCTGCCAAAAATTGTTCAATTCTAATATCAACATTACATTTTTTTAATGATAATATTAATTACATTCAGCTAATAAGTATTTTAGACAAAAATTGGTCATTCTAATAATAATGGTATTTTTATACATTGAGTGCTTCATATCTATGAATTAGTCAATACAACGTCCTTAGGAGGTAGGTGACTAGACTGTGTTACTCTTCTTTTACAACAGATAAAATGAGTCAAAAGGCAAATGACTGCCTAAGGCTATGCAATGAGAGAGAGGGTTGTAGAACTAGGATTAAAGAGGAATTTCTGAACATGCTGCTCTGTCAGTGGTATGTGTTCTGCATAGATGGCCAATAAACTATGAGGAATGCAAAGTTCCCCATTGATAGATGAACGGTGCATGTTTTTTTAAGAGCAGAGTATCTTCAGTGGAACTGTGTTTTATTTAAATATTTTTAAAAAGACACTCTAGAGTACATTACCTGCTCAATGTAAAATAAAGTAGGTATAAAAAGAATAGCATCCAGATCATGAACCAAAATGGAAAAGTAAGTAAAAAGTTCATTAAGGGCCTTTAAATACCTGAATCTGCATGGTCACTTTTTGTCTGCTGCTTTATATAACACATCTTTGATAGGATGTTGAATATGTATTTTTATTGACAAGATTAAAAGATACTCCTGAAGTCTTTAATGGGAATTGTGACTTCTTCATCCTCTGCCTTTTAGTGAAAAGAAGATAGAGCTGATAACAAAGCAGAGTGTTTGATGGACAATCAATGATATAGGTAATAACTTTATAAATGTCCTGAGAACTTTTTGATGATCCAGCCAAGCTGTACCTATATGGTGCTGTATTCTTTCACATTTTTATCTTGGTGGAGTAAGGCATAGGTGACTAACAGAACATACTATGAATGAAAGGAAAGACAGAAGTCGTGTGAGTAAAGGTAGCCATTTGTTATTAGGTATCTTAATATAATAATTTTATTACATCAGTAAGTTTTTGCACATTAGCTCCACAGATTGCTTACGTGTTGTGTCTAAAATGTTCCTAGTATCTGAATTAACTCATTTACAAGTAATTCAGTAAGCTCCCTTGAGCAGAAGAGATCTTGACCTTTTGGGTCAGATTATGTTTGGCTTTCTTAAATTGAAATTTAAATATGCCAGCTGTAAAAGGGTGGTAATGTTTTTCAGAGGGACACCTGGTATAAAAACAACTTTGTGTTCTACACAGCAGCTCCAAGGTATGTTGAATTCAGAGCACTTTACTAGCTAGGACATAGAAATTGATGCATAAATGCTTCTCCTGGTTGTGCTGGTTTTTGTGCTTTGATTTGCCCACTCCTGCTGTACACTGTTATGATCTGTAGTGAAAATATACCCTGACTTTCCATCATTGAAAATACTTGAGTCAGATAACTTTGAAAGTATCACTTCAATAGGCTTTCTGTATACAGGTATTCTGTCAGTGCAAGGAAACAAGTCTGTCTTAGATCCTCTATTTCATCTATAGCCTTAAATAAATAAACCCTGTCCTAGGAATCAGCCATGCAGATGTAAGCTTCAGGTTAGCTGATCACTGTAACACACCCTTTATAGTCAGTGCAAGGAGCAGAGTTGTAGGGTGATATTCATCTGACCTATTTTAAATGTCTACCTTAGGATGTAAAGAATTGTGCTCTAGAATCTATTGAGCATTAACTTGTTCTCCGTTGACCGAAGCAGGTTAGGAAGGCTAGCTCAGGTGTGTTTACACTGGAGACATATCATTAATCATACAAATCTCACTGAGTGTGACTGAGCACAGAGCAGCCTGGAGCAGTTTGGGGCAGTTGATCTATCGCTTTGTTATTGGTTTCTTGGGACACCACTTTGCATTATGATTGAATTAAAATGCAGAATCCTTTCTGTGATGAAGCCACTGTGCAAGGAGGAGACTTGGCACAACATTCCCCAGGTACAATAAATTCAGCTTCTCTGTAGGAAATTTTGATTCCGCTTTTGGCCATTGTAGAACCAGCAGAATTTTTAAGCAGAGAATTCAGAATTGAGGTAGTTCTCCTGCATAAAGTTGGCAAGAACTTATCATGAGTTCAGATGCTGTTTTCAGTTAGAATTTATCCATCTGTACCAATGATTAATATGGCTGCTGACTTAACCAATATTAACAGGCCTTGCTAAAGAGATATTACTGCATTAAAAGTGACTAAAGATACATTCCAAGAAGCAATGATTCTTGGAACCGTACTTGTTATTGAAATGTTGACAATATTGATATCAGGATTTTAATATCCTGCTCAATAATTAAACTTGTGTCTGGCAAAGATTTCCTCTGGGTCTGCTGTATGGGAACCAGATATTAATTCTGAGTTACTGAAGAGAATTTTATTCATGTACTGGTCAGTGAAATATTGCCACTAGTGCTTTTGTCTTAGTAATGCTTCACAAAGAAGAGCTTACAGTTACAAAGAGCAACTGCCAGCTGAGGAGAAAAATTCAGATTCTGTAGTCTTTAAATCTTCCAGCTTGTCTTCAGTTTCAGGCTAACATGCTTTAGGGTACTCTGTGATGTCAGATTTTCATTTGACATAGGGGTGGTATTTAGGCTAAGGAAAAGAGAGTAGCTTTATAAAAGAAAACAATATCAAGGAGTGATGAGCTCCTTGCAGATGTCAGTGTTGTATGGCACATTTTACATGAAATATTGGTGTTGTCCACTCTTCTACTGGAATGCAGAGAAGAATGGGCTCTGCTTCTGTTCACTGCTCAGTTCTTGATTTCCCTTAAAATAAATGAAACAAAAGGCAGCTTGTTGAAGAAGAGGTGTTGTTTGGAGGCTGACATAGAATCATAATTGCTATTTTACTGTTTTTCTAATGGATTACTCTTTTATTTTTCAGATCTTCAAGTTAAAATATCTTTAGTGTGCCTTTCTAGGGGAAGAAGAGTTTAGTAACACACTGCATGTCTTTACATAGCTTTCCAAATCTTCTGGATAAGTCTGTAGACTAATATCAATCCAATGTAACAAAAAGGGGATGTACTCTAGGAATCCTAATTTCCTATATGGTTTAAGAAAACATAGAGCCAGGCTGAAAAGACATACTCTACTATATCCTTACTGAGAGAAAAACTGCAGAGAGAAGTCAGACACGGTAATCTACATGTGACTGAGAAAGCAGGGGCTATCCAGTGTTTTGAAAACACATAATTTGTTGCTCACACTTTGTTAGATATAAGAGGTGAATTTCACAGAAGCTAACTTTAAGCATCTACAGTGTGGACAGCTATACCTGAGCTGTTCACCTTGGAGTTCCTTTACAATCAGTGGAGAAAAATATGCAAATTGTGGCTTGTTTTTAATGGCTTTTTTAGGGGAAGATGAGTGCTTTTTAATAAGGGTCTCATTAAGAGCTTCTAGGAAGCTGATGCCTCCAGTGGTCAAACTGAAAGGACACGGGTATGCCACAGCCGTTGACAGACCTGCCAAGAATAGCTTATATATTCTAGGAATGTCACATGGCACTAAACACCTCTGCTTGAGTATCTAACTCAAGCCCTACTCGCTTATGCTTGAGACCTGAGTCAAGTCCTAAACTCAGTTAATGCTTCCTGGGATTGTATACATCCTTTTATGCCAGTTTCCCAATGCTATGACTGAGCACAAAATGCTTCTGCTAAATTGTTTTACTTTATGTGTTTCTGGGTGCTACCCAGAGGATCTTGGCTGAGCATTTCCCCTGCCTCCCACACTACAGTACAGCTGTTCTGTTGGCAGCAGCAAAGGCCAAACTCGGTTATATAAAACTTTTAAAACAGTAACAAAAGTCCTATCCAGAATTATTTTGAAGCACAGTGAGCAAGGTGTTGAATAACCATCTCTAATAAACAGAACTGTATTGGAGAAGGGAGAAGAGGAAAATAAAATCAGCTATGATTATGGGAATCTGAATTAGCAAATAACAGCTAAGGTTACCAGTCTGCCCAGCCGTGCTGTTTCATATGCTCAGCCCTAACTGGGTTCATCCTTAATTGTGCCATCTAATGTTGTTCCTCACCAGCTTCTCCTGATTGATTTCACTGATAGCTGCTCATGGAGCACTGCACATAGTCAGACCTATGGTTTGTCAGCAGTGGAAGAACTCTTGCTGAGCAGAATTTTCTCTTCTGTTATATACATCTATCTATCTATCTATCTATCTATCTATCTATCTATCTATCTATCTATCCATCCATCCATCCCTGGAGGTCAAGCTGCACTTTCCACCTCAGAAGGGCACAGTAATCACTGGTTAGGTGTTTATTCTCTCCCTAAATTTATTGTATCTAGCGTGTGTGTGTGTATATATATATATATCAGAGCCAGCAAAATCTGCCAGTGTAGCTCTTCTACCAAGAGGCAAGAGAAAATAAGTCTTGTTTTCCATCTCCCTAGTGAAACTTGCAAAGAATGTGAATGTTCTTTTCTTTCTCAAACACCAGTCCACACCCAGAAATTAGACTAGATACTGAATTTTCATTGATTTCCAATTGGTTTAAGTGCAAGTTGGACACCCAGACAGAAATTAGATTCCCAAGTACCTTAATAAATGTAGATCTTCCTGTTCTCACAAGAGCAAGTTGAGGAGGGGAATGTAAAAGGAGAAAGAATACATTAAGATTTTTAATTTTTTTTTAACATAAACTTATTTCCTTGTTTTCCAGGTTATTTTGAAATTTATTTTGAGGCATTTCAGTCTCTGCATACAGAGAATGTCATTCTAAGTGGCTAGTGTGAATTTTCTTATTCCAGTCACAGATGGGAAAGGCAGTATACAAAAGATATGCCTGTCATTATTTAAATCTTAATGTCAGGTTTCTAAGGATTTATGAGTGCCTGGGTTTAATCTTGGAATGGGAAGTTCTAATGTTCTGTATGTAGATATTAAAGGTAATTTATAAAGATATATATTTTTAATGGATTGCCAGACTGGGGCTTTATAGAAAGTTTTGCAATTATTTTTCAGAGTGACATTGGATAATTATATCATTTTGAATTCAGGAGGACAAAGTCTTCTTTTTCCTTTGATAATAGCATATTTAACAGGTGTATTGCAGACTATTAATTCTCCCCCCCAAAATGCCTTATAGATTTATCTAGTAGATTTTTATGTCAATTTGCAAATGAATGGGTAAAACCTGAAAGAGGTAGAAGAATGATCATAATTATGCAAATACAACTTTGCAACAGAAGGATGAGTTTTTGCTCTCTAATGAGGTCTGGAAAGATTTTAAGTAGTGGAGATTTGGAAGAATATGTAGGTAAATTATAATAATCTCCACACTTCAGTATCTAAATCTAGACCTCATCCTCTTTATCTGGATTCTTTGGATAGAGGACTCTTTTCATGCTTTTGTTTAGAGTTCACAAAGTTGAACATCTGATTGAGCTACAGAAAAGTCAGTTCTCTGTGGCTGACAGCACACAGAAACCAATATGGCTATCACCACATCCAGATTTCTTTGATGCTTAAGGTTTATTAACATGGCAGTTAGAGTGGCAGTTTGCATGGAGGGCGGGCAGGAAGGGCGCTGAAAGCTCTGACCAGCGACGGGTGGCTCCCACCTGTTAGAACAGCACGGCCTCTTTGAGCTCTGCATCCACCATGACTGATGCAGCTTCCCAAACAGAGCTCCCAGACAGTGGGAACATGCTGCCACCTAGACATCGGGCTGTGCCCAGCTCACACCAGTACTGGACGGCAGCAGCGAGCACATTTGTGGAAGGTGTGCCCAAGTAGTGAGAGCTCTCCAGGAGGAGATGTGGAGGTTGAGGTGCATCAGGGAGTGACAGAGGGAAAACTGACCACTGAAACCACAATCCTGCCTTCCCCAAGGCAGGCCCCACAGGCAGATAAGATACATAACACGGAGGATTCTCTTTCCCCTCTCCATCTGACTGGACATAGTGACCTGAAGGGGAGGGGTCAATGGCAACAAGCTCCTGCCCAGTGCAGCAGGTGCGTCCCCTCAGTGACAGCTCCACCTCCCAGGTGCCTCTCTGGAGGACTCCACACCAGAGCAGGGGACTGATCACAGAGAAGTTTGTGACTCTGACAGAAGCTCATGCTGGAGTGCTCTGTCCCTGAGAGGACTAAAGCCTATGGAAGGGATGGTGGGAGACATTCATGGAGGACTGTCTCCAGTGAGAGGGATGCCATGTTGCCATAGGGGAGGACTGTGAGGAGTTTTCCCTCAAGGAGGAAGGAGCGGCAGAAACAACATGGAATAGCCTGGGGCTATCTGCAAGCCCCATGCCCTGCACCCCTGCGCCACTGAGGGGGAAGAGAATCGAGAGTAGAGCTGGGCCTGGGAATAAGGGAGGGGTTGGGGGGAAGGTGTTAAGATCTGGTTTTATTTATCACTGTCCTACTCTGATTCAGTTGGTGAATTGGTGGTGATTTTCTTAAATGAAACTGATTTTATTTTCCCAAGTTGAGTAGTCTGTCTTTTGCCTGTGACCGTAATCTGTGACTGAGGCTTCCTTGTCCTTTGTCTCAACCCTTGAGACTTTAAATGTATTTTCTCCTCCCCACCCCACCGTAGGTGGGTGGGAATGGCAGTATGGTTGCTTGGTTGCCAGCTGGTTGGGTTCAAACCACAGCAACATTGATAATTTTATGTATTAGAGTCTTCCTTGAATAGAACAAGTGTCATGGTGATAAGACATGGTCTTGTGTTTACTATGTCATCATAAAATTAAAAATTATTGTTGTCAGTGAGGGCAGATTTTAATTTTTAAGTTGTAATATATATGAATGTATGTTACTGCAAAAAGTTTGATGGCCACTTACACAGAGGACATGTCCAGTGTTTTGAGGGAGACTGACAGAAGTGGTGTATCTAGGGAAGAGTTACTGAACTCAGTTTAAAGTGGTCAGTGTGTAAGATCCTCCCAGCAGACTTTATGAAATATTTTGACAGGATTCAAAATTGGGATTAACACGTCCACTCTGTTGCAAAAAGAATGCAGATGATCAGATTCCTTGGGCTACTTGGCAGCTTTGCACTGTCAGCAACACAAAGCTGCAATAAAGCTAGTTTAACTGGCCTGCTAAACCTGCTTTACAGCTGCTTCACATCACTGGAGCTGCACAAAGCAGCCGGCATCCACCGGTGAGTCTGACTCTCCCTGCTTAGTAGGCTGCGGCTGGTGCTGGTAGCAGCAAGACAGTTGTGAATGACCCCCGTGTGAACTGTGTGAGTGATGTTTGGTAATGTTAGTGTTGGACTGCTGGCAAGGAAAAGTTGCTAAATTTTATTCTCTAGTGAGTACATGGCTTAGAGCCCTTGTTTGAATGGCTGTTTCTCATTTGTTTCCCTTTGAAGCAAAGAAAGTTATCAAAAGGCAGAGAAAAGCTTTTCTGGTGCTAGAGCTGAACTGACTTGCAGTGAAACTTAAGGTCACTTTTTCTGCTAATGTTTCTTATGTCCTGTGCAGTGTTTCTCTGCTTCCCAGAGCTCTTTGATGAGAATCCGTTTGGACCAAGTTTCACTTAAGATAGAGCGTTTTTCAATAAAAGAGGAAGGCCTCTGTCTCTAGTGCCTCCGACTTCTTTTCATGGCTTCTCTGGTCTGAAGTGGCTGACACAGCATCAGAGTGTGCATCTGCCCTTGCCAAGGCACTGTTTTATTCTTCTGTGGCATTTCCATGACCTGAAATCACAAGCACACTGTGCTTGTGTGTGACTCGGAGATAAACCCCTGGGTTTGACTTGTGACTAGGTTGCCTTTTATGCCTTTTCTGGACATTTTTTTTTTCCTGGAAATGTTTGCTTTCTAATACAAAACTGTGTGGTCTGTGTTTGTGAATTCTTGTGCAGTGAACATGTCCTCCTTATAGGCAAGGCTGTAGAGAAAACTTTTATGTTCATGTTGCTGAACTTCTCTCATGTCTTTGTTAAGTTGCTGTGTTGTGAACTTAGGAGACAGTGTTAAGTAGGGGCTTCAGTAGGCTTCCTCTGGGTGAAGGATGCTGATGGTTGGAGGCTGTGCTCCAGGCTGGAGGCTAGTAACACCTCTTTTGAAAGTGTCTTGCAGGGATCTGCTATCCCAGAATGTGCATTGGTTTGTTTAGAGATTGGATGAAATGCAACGAAGTTCACATCCACAAATGCCATCAACCTTCAGCTATTTGTGTATTCACTAATGAGGCAGCTAAAAAGTCACTTTGTCTCTAAGAAGTGATCTTTTGGCTGAGCAGTGTCCGCTGCAACCGAACTGAAGTAAAATGGAGAGAGAAGACTCTGGAAAACTATCTAGGACCTTGTTTCTCTTCCTTTGAAGCTCCCATTCGTCAAAGTACACAGCATCTTGCTGGCCTTCTTGCTAAGCTGGGGTAACTGGGAAATGTCAGTGTTTAAAATTGCCTTTTCTCACCTCCAGTTTCTCAAGAAACAGCCCTTCTGTTCCAGCAAAGAGCTATCCACAGCAAATACTGAATGAGCACATTTGTCACAGTGAGCCATTTGTCAGCTCCAATTGAGATTACTGTATAATGCTCTTCCTGCTGGTACACAATATGGCTCAGGCTACCACATACTCCAGTTCCCATAGTGATTGCTGGACTCCTGGTGACTGTTTAGTGTCCTGGTTCACTCTTCAGAACTACCAATCCACCAAACCTTGCTTATTTAAAAGGGTCTTTTCCAGTTTTATTTTTAAACTGTCATAGAAAGTCAAGAAATAAGGACAGAGTTTATGAGTACCTGGTTCAAAGTTTTCTCTGTTGACAAAAAAAACCCATTAACTATGAGACCAAATTTTAGAGTATAATAGATCAATCAAGTGTCCTACTGTTCTCTAGATGTGACTGCACAATATTCCTCTCTAACAGTGAGACTGATGCTACATTGGCAGCCCTTTTTATTCCAAATCCACTCAAACAAGAGGAAAGAAAATATGACAAGCAAAGGAAAAAAAACAAACAGAAAATCCAAATTCCTGGGGTCTTTTAACAGCATTTTGACAGTGGAAACAGGAAAAGAGTTGAATGCTGCACAAATTCCTCTGGATACGTAGATGTAGAGCGCAAGCTAATTAGACACAGTGGTGATGGGCAGCAATACAACACAACAGGTTAATAATTCTGGTGTCTCTTTTGTAATTGTCCTGTAATACTCTTTCCTGCCTGTTAGGTAGATGTTTGTGTGCGTATATACATGTGTAAAAAAGAGAGAGAAATGGAGTAAAGTGAGGGACCAAATCTTTCAAAACAAGTTAAAACAAGTTTGCTGACAAGGCAAAGAAATGTGTGAAAAGCCCGCAGCAAACATTCAGTATGTTCTGGTTTACATCAGAGGACAGATGGTACACAGATGGAATGGGATCAGAGGACTACAAAGCTGCTTTAAGCCACGTATGCTTTCCCTTGTGAGTTGGCGTGTGCACATCATAGCTGTAAGCAAAGCTCTCTTCTGCCTTCCCAGCCCAAAGGGGTGGGACAAGGCAGAATGTGAGGAAGGGATTGCATTGTTGCCTAACAGTCTTTTTAACCCTCTTGGTCAATTATATCAGGTTTTGGAATGCAGTATCATCTTGGCTTGGGCTATCAGCATTTCAGAAGGGCTTTGTCTTCTGAATGCAGTGTTTTTGAAGTATGTTGGAATGCAAATGCTTTGCTTACAACATTTTTCTTTTTTTGGTCTAAAAAATGCAAACTGAAGACTTCAGATGAAGGGCCCTAGATGAATAAAGCTGGCACCAGGCCAATTCTTCAATGTTTCTTAAAAAGAAAACAACTGCGCTTATTCTCCTTGTCAGTAATTGCTGCACAGCAATCTTTGTGTACTGAGATTCTCTAGAGATTACTAATCCTGAGAGACTACAATAAAAGGGAGCAGATTTCCACCTCCAATGTGTGTGTCAAGGGTGGATAAGGCAAAACAGCTCTCTCTGTGTCTTAGGTTTTCCTGTGGGGACATAATTAACAAAATAGCACAATGAGGAGAGGCGTGCTGCTGGACCTTGTACTAACAAACAAAGAAGGTCTGTTTGGGGGTGTGAAAGTTGGAGGCAGCCTTGACTGCAGTGACCATGAGATGTTGGAGTTCAGGATCATGTAAGGATGAAGCAGGGCAATAAGTAGGATTGCAACCCTGGACTTCAGGAGAGCTAACTTTGACTTCTTCAAAGACCTACTTGGAGGAATCCCATGGCTTAGGGCTCTAGAAGGGAGGGGGAGAGCAAGAGAGATGGTTAATATTCAAGCACCACTTCCTCCAAGGTCAAGATCAGTGCATACCTATGAATAAAAAATCAAGTAGAGGATGCAGGAGACTTGCATGGATGAACAAGGAGCTTCTAGAAAATCTCAAGTGGAAGAAGGAAGTTTACAGAATGTGGAAAAAGGAACTGACCACTTGGGAGGAATATAGGAATACAGCTGGAGTATATAGGACTGTAACAAGGAAGGTTAATGCCCTCTTGGAATTAAGTCTGGCAAATAAAAGACAAGAAGGGCTTCTTCAAGTATATGAGTAGGAAAAGGAAGACTAGGGAAAGTGTGGGCCTGCTGCTGAATGAGGTGGGTGCCCTGGCAACAGAGGATACAGAGAAGGCAGAGTAACTGAATGCCCTCTTTGCTTCAGTCTTCACTGCTTAGATCAGCCCTTGGGAATGCCAGTTCCAAGAGCTAAGTGAGAATGTCTGGAGGAAGAAAGACTTTCCATTGGTCAAAGAAGTTTGGGTTAGAGATCATTTAGGCAAAATGGACACCCACAAATCCCTAGGCCTCAATGGGATGTGCCCACGAGCACTGAGGGAGCTGGCTGATGTTATTACTAAGGCACTATCCATCATCTTTGAAAGGTGCTGAAGAACAGGAGAGGTGCCTGAGGACTGGAGGAAAGCCAATGTCACTGTAGTCTTCACAAAGGGCAAGAAGGATGACCAAGGACATTACGTGCTAGTCAGCCTCACCTCCATCTCTGGAAAGGTGATAGAACAACTCATTCTGGAGGTCATCTCTTAAGTATGTGGAGAAAAAAATTATGAGGAGTAGTCAGCATAGATTCACCAAAGGGGAATCGTGCTTAACTTATCTGATAGCCTTTTATGGTGGTGTGACTAACTGGGTAGCTGATAGGAGAGCAGTGGGTGTTGTCTACTTTGACTTCAGCATGGCTTTTGACACTATCTCCCATAACATCCTCAGAGGCAAGCTCAGGAAGTATGGATTAGATGAGTGGACAGTGAGGTGGATTGAGAACTGGGTGAGTGACAGAGCTCAGATGGTTGTGGACAGCAGTGCAGTCTAGTTGGAGGCCTATAGCTAGTGGTGTTCCCCAGGGGTCAGGACTAGGTACAGTCTTTTTCAACATAGTCATCAATGACCTAGATGAAGGGATATAGTGTACTGAGATTCTCTAGAGATTACTAATCCAGCAAGTTTGCTGATGACACAAAACTGGGAGGAGTGGCTGACAAACCAGAAGGCTGTTCTGCCATTCGATGAGTCC